>CALSBV010012138.1:1489096-1526806 GCA_943590825.1 Bovichtus diacanthus
CGCCTTATAATCCAGTGCGCCCTATAGTGCGGAAAATACGGTACTACTCAAAAGCACGGGTGTTACGTTTAAAATAACCACAAAAGCAGCACAGATGTAACCCTCGGTGACTGTGTGCAATGTGACACTTACAGATAATTAGCGCCTGTCTCTGCAGCTCCCCTCGGTTTTACGGACCATTTTAGCATCTTTCAGCTCATTGTTCTGGTTTAATGGGCCACATCTTCATTGTTTGGTTCACGTTCACATCAATCATGTTTTCAGTGAAACCCACTGTACGCTACCTGCCCGGCACCAAACAGCAGCAGACAACTTTGGCGACTAGCAGGTAAAATAGTGGAGCACTTAGCAGCTAACGAGCCAGATGTTGTTCTCAGGACTGAGTGGAGACCAAAACAGAGCTAAAAGAGAGAGAATATTGGACTTACTACATTCATCAGATGGCCAGAAAGAAACCCCACATGAATGATAATGTTGCTCTGTGTATGCTGGATGAGTAAATGGACAATTGTTTGTTTACATGTAAGCATAACCTTATAATGTATATCATGTCGTGCTTCTTCTGGCCCCAAGTGTCACAACAAAAACATCAAAGGCAGATGTTTCTGCAGGATTCTGCTTCCCTCCCAATGCAATAGAGGTGACTTAAATTGTGTTTATGGTGCTCCCATCATTTAAATATGACATTTAAAATATCCAGCAGAAACTCTTTCCAGAAACAGTGTCCCTCTTGATTGGGATACAAAGTCCTCACTGTGAACTCTAGTCACAGGGACTATTTCTTTGGTAAAAAGTATTTTCAATTAAAACTGGTCAAAATGAGATATAATCAATCTGCATGGTTAGTTAAGTTAAGGTAAGTGAAAAATACATGTATGTGTATTTAACAAAGTGCTCAAGGTCTGTCACTCTGCTGTGCGACAGCATTTAATATTCTCTTTGCAAATTATATAGCTGTGTCTTTCTGACATATTACATTACATTCAGCTGACGTTTTTGTCCAAAGCGACTTACAATAAATGTAAACAATCATAAGGATACAACTCTGAACAGCAAGAGCCAAACCAGTGTAAGTGCAGCATACAGAAATGATAGACTCAATAGCATGATAGAATGAAAACTCAACCATTAGCTTCAAATAAGCCAAACCAATTTAGTGCTAGAAACTGAAATAAGAATTTTTTATGCTTTATTGGCCAAGGTGGGTTTTTAGTTTGCGACGGAAGGTGTGAAGACTTTCTGCTGACCTGACATCAATGGGGAGCTCGTTCCACCATTTTGGAGCCAGGATAGCAAACAGGTTTATTTAAGGGGTATCTGAGTCCCACTCGCAGTGAGGGAGCAGCGAGCAGATTGGCCGATGCAGAGCGAAGTGAGCGGGCTGGGGTGTGTGGGTTGACCATTCACAACCCGGTAGGCCAGCACCAGTGTCTTGAAGCAGTACCTGCGTCGCCTTCTGGGTCAGTATGGGACGTAATCCTCCTGATAGAGTAAGAGTGTGTCTGCAGGAGCGGACTGTTACAGCGATGCTGGCAGTGGAGGACAGTTGGTCATCCAGTGTCACACCCAGATTCCTTGCAGTCCGGGTCGGGGAAACAACCGAAGTACCGATTTTGATGGTAAGGTCTTGGATGGGAGAGCCCTTCCCCGGAATGAAAAGCAGTTCGGTCTTGTTGAGTTTCAAGTGAGAGATCCACTGAGAGATGGCAGCCAGACAAGCAGGGATTTGTGCCTCCACCTGGGTTTCGGAAAAGACAGAATCAGTTGAGTATCATCTGCATAGCTGTGGTAGGAGAAGACATGAGAGTGAATGACAGAGCCAAGTGAATTGGTGTACATATAATCTTCAGCACCTCAAACCTCATACACAGACAGGGATGTAAATGGTAGCTTTAAGTATTGTCATTGAAAAAGCTGTGAAACATCGATCACTTGGTTCACTGCAGCAGTTCGAGGAGAAAAGGTGGGATTAATGAAGGATAGTCTGAATGTGAAGATTAAGAGAGGGTGTCATGGGGCCACTGCTCTCTGCCGCAGGGAAAGAAGGCTCTGCTCTTCCTCAAATATTATTACCCCGCTCTGCTGCTTAAAACATCAGCAACAAATACAATCAAAATGATGCGACCATAAAAAGCATCTTGACAGCAGCAGAGAGAGTTACCGCAGTGTTATGCCTCTTGCAATGCGAATTCATGTGAGATTCCATTTTGCCGCGGGAGATTGAATAAGAAAAAAAGTTCATCGGAATCACCTGGCCTCCTTTGTGTTACCTTATGTCAGATGAAAGGAAACACATTATAAAGGCATACAGATAAGATCTGAATTGCTACGCCCCATCTGATAACATGCTATTATGATTATCAGAGACATCTTGCCACCTTGACTGAAAAATAAGGGTGACCTTGAACATCATGTGTTCTTTGGAAGCATCCAGTGCTAACAAGTCGCCAAACTGACAAAATATGCTGTTTGGCATGGGCTTTCAAATCGATATGAGCCACTTTTGTTCTGCAACTCTATTTGGACGACATCGTTTGTCAGTGATTCCCAAAAGTCAGTTATCAATACACAGTAAAAAGTGAAGTTATGCATTACAAACATATGACTGCTTTCTTATCTATGAGTGCTTTGGTAACATTTTAGGCACATAAATTAGAGGTTTCAGATGCTGTTTAATGATAAAAAAAAATCACTTTTTTTGAAGCGTACTGACACCTCCTGACTGTTGGTAGAAGACAGGATGTGGATTGCGGTCGACCATGTCAAAGTCACACACTTTGCACGCTCATCTGCCGTTGTTATGAGTAAGGAATATTCCGGTTTGGTTAGGTTTAGGCAAACACTTACCGTATAAAGGGAAGGACAGATGGTCATGGTTAAAAGAAAACCGTATTTACTGTTGGTAGGAGACAGGACGTGAACAGCAGTCTCTGGTGTCAAAGTTAGACTCTTTGTACGCCCAAGCAGCCGACTTGATTTATGCCAAACCACGGACCTTAGTCACCCATTGCATGGCCATTGATTGCTTCTTGTGTGGGCCCCACGCTAGCGGTGCTAGCCCCTCCAAATGAGAAACATTTTGTCAGTCTATAGGATGCCTAAAGTATTATTAAGAACAGAGGAATGAAGAAGAAAACCGCATGTGTTTTACAATGGTGCCGTGCAGCCGACACACACAAATTTTTTAACTAAAAAAGGTCACATCTTTTCCTGTTTTCTTCTTCTACAGTGGCCTTCCTGTGTATTGCTGTAGATTGGTCCACATCACCCACTATGGTGTTGGAGAGCAATGGCAACTCCCGCACGGATGAGAGCGACACTGCATGTTCACATGGATTGGTTAGAAGTCAGACCATGCTAAGAGTTGAAAGGCCTCAGTATACTTCCATCAAAGGGCTGGTTGGATCATCCGAGCGTCTAATATTCCCTTTACAATGACAGAATCGCAAGGTGCTCTGTCTGACAATCACGCCCCCTTTAGGCAGGTGTGTGGAGGTGTTAGAGTAAGCCTTTGAACTTCTCTCTCAAACTCTCTTTTTTCATTCTTTCCACAACTGCTTCCGTCATGTTTGGTGTGTATGTCAAATAAGTGCTGTTGAGTGCAACAGTATAAATACCTTTGAGGAGAGACTTTCTTAAAGTGTGCACATGTATCCCCATTTGTACAATTCATTGTGTACAGACTTCAATTACACTCCAAACACACACAATTCTTGAAGAGAGATCATGGAGGCAGTGTGATGTAGTCAGGAGAGAGAGATTGGACAGCGATGTGGTTTCAGAACAGATATAAACACTTGCTTCGAGACGTGGTCAGTATGAACCAATTACTTTGAAACATAGTGAGGCAACAAGAGGCTTTGCAGCATTATCACAATTTCCAGCTACTTCTGCCTTTGCCTCTTAAAGACAACAGTAACATTTCCTCTGACCACAAGAGGTCCTTGTCAGTTAGCCATAAATATAGTTTGTTTTAGGCATTTCAACAAATTACCGATTTAGCCATTTCTTTAGTGAGGAAAGTCATACTGATAAATATTTTACTATTCAGGCTAAGTTCTGTTCATGAACTTAGAACTTGCGACTACAAAGTTTTTCTCTTCAGTTTGACTTAGACTGAACCCCTTATAACCTTCTATAAAGACATTTTCATTTGCAAATTGAAGCAGTTGTGGATTGAGAAGGCAATTCATGCAGCTTCAGTATCTGGTTCCAGCCATTTGTTTTACAAATTAAAACATTCTAATCCCTTAAGCTATTTGCCACTTCTCACAGACTGAATTTGTTTAGAATTATATTAATTTCAAAGGTTTTAAACCACTCTGCAAATCCACCCCACTGGCCTTGAGTGGAGGGGTAAGAAAGTTGTCAACATGGCATGTCTCTGTCTTTTCTCAATTTCTCATACCTCTCCAGCCCAAGGTAAAGCTGCCCCCCTCAAAATAAACACATCAAAGCATTACAATACACGTGAGCCTTTGAAGAGAGTGTAATGATTTTTAGCTTCATTTGCTGGAGACTGTGAAGGGTGCCCATGAGCCTTTGCTGGTAGAGTGGTGATTGTGGAGCATGTAGCCACAGTCTGTCCCACTCAATAATTCAGTGTCAGTGAAGAAGACCGGGGGCCCCTCACCACTCTTTCCCCCGGTAATGCGACCTCGCTTTGACTCTGGGGCCATGCAACAAGAGGCTGGCAGACACCCAAGGGAGTAGTCGTGGGGAGTCAAGTCGCTGGGAACCATCAGAAATAAGGTATGAGAGTGCACAAACTACACAGAAAACACACACGGCAATTCAGACTAAAACTGCAGTTTGCTGAGTGTCAGCAGAAGCTAGGCCTGCCTCTGTTGTATTTGACCTCAGTGTCAAGAATATAACTATTACTGGATAAAAAAAATTTTAAGAGTAATTTGTTATATTTTATTGTATTTATTGCATTTAAATTTATATTAATATGCTTATGTTGTGCACCAATACACCAAAGCAAATTATTTGTATATGAAAACTTACTTGGCAATGAACTGAATTGTGATTCTTATCTTAACCTGAAATGGTATAGGTGTATTAGAGAGAGAAAGTGGTTTTCACAATGTGAAATGTTTATATGAATACATAAAATATGTGAAAGCCATCCGACAGCACAAATGACATGCTGCACACTGAACACAAATCTGTACAAATCAAGATTAAGAATGACTGCAATGCAAAGACGTACAATCTTCTGAGTGAATAGGATTTCCTTTCAATGAAATCCATTAGCTCATTTAACAAACTAATCATCTTATGCATGGAGAGCATTAAAATATCAGCTTCAAAATGATGGTAATACCAGTGCGTGTGTGTGTGTTTGTGTGTGAATACCCATTCAAGCATGTGCATACGCATGAGCATGTATGTGATTGTCCATGCTCATGTGTATGCATAAACAAAGACACTGAAACATTACACCCATTTGTCATTTTTGTACATGTCAATTGAAAACCATGGGCATCGATCTGTTACTATAACGGTCTCCACTCTGTGTTCTTATCATATATTCACTTCTCTGTCAGCTTCTTAAGCCTTATTGTTGCCAGTGGACATATGACATTGCCTTGTGTTACTTCGCTCTTATGTATGCTGTGAGTGATTATAAGATATGATAGTAAGGCTACTTCGCGCTTTGAATTATATATTTTTATTTATTTTCAAGTCCCAAGACAAATTGTTATATTGCCAAGGCGATCTACCCCAGTAAGAAGTGAACCACCGTCGTAGGACTGAAAACCCAGAAGTAAACCTGAAGTTACCTCGATAAACCCAAATCCTTAGCAACAAGATTGTAAAGAAGGCCAAAAAAGAGCTAAATAATCCACTAATGCAGCTTTACTGAAAAAAAAATCTAATGAAGTTTCAACTATCAATTAATTTCAGAAACAAGTAAGTATCCTTGAAAGGGCACAACAGTACAGATCATTGTTTCAATAAGTGGAATTTCACACAAATCTAAGAAATTACTCTTTTTGAATTTGAATTTGAATGAATTTTTTCTTCACAATTAACAATTACATGTACATATATCTCACTCCCATTAACATGAAATTGTGGCATCAAAATAGATGATTAGCATATGTTCTGTGCAATACAGTTTGTAATGAGGAGCTCTGTCTTGGCATTATTCCACCATTCTCATGCGGCTAGTGTAATAACCTCACAAGATAGGAGTGTGTAAAATCATTATAGGCACCTTGGGGGAAATAAACACACTGACCTGAGGATTTAAGGTGACCCACGTCTGGGATGATCCTCACAACCCCTTAGGCTCGTCTCTTTCCCCTTCAGGTCATAAACTATGCATTAGCTAGCAACCGTAAGTTCAAACCTCAACAGAGACATAAATGCAGTTTCCACTCCAAAAACACAATGTGTGTGTATTGCTGCTTTAGATGCAGAGATGGTATGTGTTGGAGGAATATTGTTTCTGAGCTGGATGCATTGTTTTATTCCATTATATTTTCATTTGGTTTGGTTTTGATTCAAGCAGGGGAAGCACTCCCATTGGAATACACTGTTTGCTTCTCTTGCCAAAGGGAGACAATGCAGCAGGATGTGAAGAATCAGCCACCAGATGGGGTCTGGACGTACAGTGTGTTCAGTGAGAGGGAGTGGGGGGGGGGATTCTGGGGAGTGTTCGGCACTCAGACAACCTGCTCGCAAAAGTAAAAGTTGATGGCTTATTTCCTCTACATTCAGCAATGGTCTGCAACAGTATAATCTCTTTTGGGCTCAGAGGAGAGATCATCTCCTGATGGTGCCGCCATCGGGCTCAACTAGTTGTGTCAAAAGCAGCGAAATGGATGGTCTTCAAGGGGCCGCGGATTAGTCTGCGCTGAAATAAATTGCGTAGTGAACCTTGAATGTATTAGTGTACCCAGCAATATATCAGTGAGTGCACCTGGCACACACACTCAGCTCTCCTTCTATTTAATGTGAATGCCACATTCCTGTTGAGTTTCTGTTTGATTTTATACATTTCCCTCTGTATAAACTCTGCAGCCTGGATTTTACCTGGAAGCCTCTGGGGACTATGTTAACCAGTTTGTTTGTAGTCCTGTGAACCTTTTAAGACATGCCGGTATCAAGACAATTAGGCCAATTTTCATAATCATTATTCACTGGTCCGCAGGGAGAACTTAGATATAGTAAGCTTATGGCTGCAGTAGTGATTTGTCTGGTGTCGGCTAGGTAATTCTTCTATTTATAGAGGGTCATTAAGCTGTGAAAATCTCTCTTCACTGCGAACCCATCTCAGCTATGTCATTTCTTACTATAAAATTAGAGCCAGGGTCCAGTTCAGTCTAAATGTCCAGACCACTTAAAAGTCCATTATGTTCTCCCGGTATCATTACTTTCAGTGAGACAGCTCTGAAATAGTAGTTTAAAAAGAAATAGGACTTAATAAATGCTTTGGATATTTACTTTTCTGAAATCTAAAGAAGTGACTCGTTTAAACTAAATCTCTTTTTATGCATTAACATATTACAGATGATATAGATTTATTGCATCCCATATCTCATTCAGCATTTGTATTCTTCAAGCTAACTGGATTTGAAATAGAACTCTTTTACTTTCAGGAACATGTTTCCAGAGGAATGGACATGACCAGAAAAGGCAGCCAACATTAACAGGGCAAGATATTCAGATTCCTCCCAGTCCGTCTATCATTCTTCTGTCTCCTATGAAGATCTGCACATGAGCCAGTTTATTAGCATGAAAAATCAAGACTGTACATTTCTCAGGGTTTGTAATAAGTTTAAATTTGGAAATACATGGTTTTAACTCAACAACATAGACACACAGCCACACCCATTGGCAAAGCTAGCTTTGAATTAGCATACAGTTGGTACATAGATGTTAGCTGCTGTCAAAGAAATTCCTATGTTACTGGTATGTGACTTCCCTAAATGATATACCTCCTTATGGATTTATTGAATTGGATTAATTTGTTGTCATTTTGCAACACAGGGTCGCAAACAAAATGAAGTTGTAGCTCAGTTCATTATGCTACACACAAAGAAACATGACAAAACGGAAGAGAACAAAAACAGTAGTAGTAGTACATTCCTGAAGTGCATTTTTTGAATTTGCAACAGGAGGAATGTAAGAGAAATGTAACAGAAACAATGGGCAAATAATAGGTCCGGCATCTTTAATACAAAATAATTCTACATCGGGGAAACATCGTCCTTCAACTTTGACGTTTGAGCACCGAGCATCAACACTGTAAAGTCCTGCGCTCTGTCCTGTGGTCCCCCGTCATGTGGAACAGCTTGCTGCGGGATGATGGAGCCTCACGGTCCTGCTCTGTTAGCCTGAGTCTTATTTTACTGCGACCAGGAGCAGGCTGGGTAGTGGAATACCCTGAGGTCCTAGCTGGGTTAGCTGAACTCCGATCTCTACTCTTTTCCCTCTCTTCCTGGGGGGTTACTCCGCCCTCGGTGGTGTTTGGTCCGGGCAGGTATGGCTTACAGGTGGGATGGGTGGGATGGTCGGAAGTTGCCGTGGGCGGTGATCGTCTCAAGGTCCGCTGCACTTAATTCAATCACCACGCTTCCTTTGATCTGGTAGTGTAATGTATCTCTGCCATATGCCATACTTGCTCCAGTAAAAAAGAAGACGAAAAGAGACATAAAGACAACAACTAAAACAAAAATGTATCAAAATTCATGGGAGATACAGGCATCTACATGTGCCACCATTGCCATAACAGCATTATCCATGAGCAACATTAGCTTCACAGTTTCATTATCCGGGTTGGGACAATAACATTTTTTTTATAATCTCTATTACTGATGTCATATGCTAACCTTTTCCGCTATTTAAGCTACAACCCGCTCTATTTAGCTGCGCAATTCATTATTCCACCTTGTGCGGTGTTGTGCCCTGCTGCTGCCAATCCAAAAAAGAGAACCTGAATCTGACCCTGCGATAATTGGGTGACAAAATTACTTCAGCAATTTTTACTGAGATTTTCATATTTTAAACAAAAGAACCTATGCCGTCAGAATAATTAGAAAATTGTTCAATTCTACAGTGGCTTGAATTGTAAACACAAATGCAATAAAGCACACTTTATATTTCTTTAGCAGGTTTAAAATGCGGTTTGATTTCATTGTTATATCACTGCCTGCATTGTTCCCTGCCTCCCTTCCAGCACACCTTACTTTGCATTGAATTAGGGATGCAGAATGCAAATGAACACAAACACTGTAAAAGCCAATGAACCATAGACAATAGCAGTACATAATCTGCATGACAAACGCTCATGCCTCTGTCAAGGTAAAGGTGGCTTAGCTCTCTGCTCCACACAGCCAGCAGTTTACTACTGTCTTCTGACATGTGACTTCCTGGCAGCTGCATTTTCCCTAGAAAATCTCTCAGGCCTGTGATAAACTTGCTTCTAACTATGCTTTTCCATGCACATGATGGCTGTGTGTATCCTGACCATTCAGACATTCCAGTTTGTCTTTGTCTGATCAAATGCTAAAAAACCCAAAAATAAATAAATAAAATCATACTGGTGTAATCATAACCAGTTGCCTCAATGCTGTGCAACTCATTTATTTTGTTCTTTGTTTTGTTTTATAGATGCACATCAAAGATATAAACAAAAAACAATCTGCCCTGTCAAAAACTGTTACATTTGGCATTCAATATGATCTAATGAGGGTTTTGGGATTATGTTTGACAGGGTGATCCTACACTTCCACAAGACTGAAGCACCCAAGGCTTTGCACGATACAATGCTATCGAAATAGAGATATTATTGAACTTTTCAAGCACATTTGTAAAGCAAAGATACTTTGATTGAATTATATTTTAATATGGAATATTTACTGTGGTCATTGGTCCACATGTTACAATGTTATCGTACATAAAGAGTGTTAGAAGTGACTGGATACAATTAGCAGGGGATGGATGTGATGCCCTTATATTAAAAGTGAGAGTGTTCTACACACTGGCAGGTGCTAGAGGACACGTGCAGGAACGATAGCACAAAAGTTTAGGTATCCAAAGATATTAGGGCACCACTGTCAAATAAGAAACCGTTTATGAAGGGTTTATGAATTGTAACCAACTTTATTAATGGTAATTATTCATTAAATTTAAATTTACAGAACACACTAAAGGACCGGATCATTTTAATTTACTTTATACATTACATCATTTTCTTTTTCAGGGAACTGGCTTTTTCAAATTGATAATGAAAACTTGAGTGAATTTTACTTTTTTTTTTTATTATTTTGTATCTAAATGCTGAAGTACAATCTACTTTTTGTCCGACTATTCAACTCAGCATTTTAAGTTACAATGACTTAATATTCCAATTTATTTAAGTCAAATATTTAGGTTGAGAAAACTCAAGTGTGTTTTGTTCACTAATAAACACATAATGCAGTACATTTATTTAAAATGACACAAGACAAATAACATTTAATTTCCATCCCAAAAAGTATTTTTATACGTTTGTTCGAGCGGGCCAGCCCTACAGATGGGAGCCAATTTTATTTAGATTTTTTAATTTTGGATGTCAGCTCAACTCTATAGTTCAGCATCGCCTGTTGAATAAAGTCCAAATGAAGTTCATAAATTGGGCCAGACAGGTGGCTCTTTGCCTGAGGTGGTTTATTCACATCATCGATGACCGGTCTGCTGATTTCTGTTGAAGTAAATTTAACCTCAACTTACCAAACTTAACAATATAAAAAAAAGACAGAGGGAGAAAATGGCGTAGCCTCCCTTACTTCATTGCAGTCAGGGTCAAACTGTTCCATATTCATCCAAAGAACGTTAGAAAATGTTGAACAGAGAAATTGGCAATGCAGGTAACTCAGCTAGTCCAGAGAACATATCCACTGCTGAGGACAAGGCGCCTTAAGTGAGATACAGACCGACATGTGAAGCTAACCTATGCCAGTTGATTTCTTTGTCACTGAACAAACAAGACCAGACAAGTTGAGTGAATATGCCAATGAGAAGCTGGCAAATTGCTGCAGTGCTGATTAGGGGAAGTGGTCCAGGTTTAACAATTATGTAATAATAATAACTCTTTGTCAAGAGAGGCCAGAAAATTGTCTCTGGTCTCACCCAGGAAAATATAAACACGAAACCATGTACACAAGATGAAAACATCACACTAATAGAGGAAAGATCTCTCAAATGTACATGGTACACAGGGTAAAAACCTCACATAAAACGTCACACAAAACAGAACAAAGATCTCTGACTTGTGCAACATTACATTCATATCCATGGTGTACACCTTACAAAGCAACGGCATGGCGAAGGCGTCCATCAACACTTGAAAGCTTCACAATTTAACATCCTGCATGTCTTGAGACTTCACTGACCAAGTTTAAGGTTAACCTGATTGATTTTGTATGAGTAGTAACTAAAATTGTGGCACTTGGTGTTTCCATTTGCCAGCAGGTAGCGCTGTGACTCATGCTCAATATTGATGTGTGGATGTCGTCAGATGTGGATTCTTATCAAGCATGTGACGGTTGGAGAAGTTTGGACAATGTTGAAGGAAGTTACAACCACTTCCATTTTTCCGATTAACTCTGTAGGAAGAGTTTGTAAAAGTAAAAAATACTGGAAAAAAACGCTCCTTATTGAAAATCTCCGGCTTCCGTCTGGCTGGGCTAATGAAAGCTAATTTGAAATATGTCCACAATGACAAGATCAATGTGCATACCAGATTTTGTGAAGATCAGAGCAAATACATGTGACTATGGCCCCAACACGCAATAGGGGGCGCTAGAGAGCCCACTGGCAACATCTAAGCACTGAACCTACCTTCTATTGAATCTGATTATGGAAAGGATGAAGAGATGAACAAAATAATATAACATAGAGTAATTGTTATATTTTTTTATAACATTACAACCTATTATAATAGCAGACTTGAGAAACCTATGAGAAAGTTGGAATGATTATTAATGATTAATGACTCACTTGATAAGATTAAGGTGTACTGTACATTGTTTAAAGAGTGTTTTTGACCATCAATAAAGCTCATTACTAACAACTAATAATCCCTTTATAAAGGGTGATTTATCCAAAAGTTGTACCAATACTCGTTCTTCAACTGAAGTCTTGGAATCACACAAGTAAAGTAATCTGTGATGAATCCACTTAGCCGACACCAGAGCTCCACATTACTAAAGAATATGGTAATGATCCGACCAGGGGAGAAAAGGCATACAATGCATCATAGCAACCCTAACAGCGTAAAAACAATCCACTCTTTAGTCCTTCCACGCAGGGAGAATGAGATTAAAATCATGTATCACTGAATGTGTTTGACAATGGGTAATGGGCTAAACAGCTGTTTTGGGCTCTGCACAAAATGCCCCGTTGTAACAGCTTGTGCATCGAGAAGCAAATTCCCACCCACATACTGAACTACTCTAATATCGGCACACGTGCATGCCCATACGCCACCGCAGAGTTTAAATCCGAGTTTGCGTTTGCAAGAGCAGGTGCATTGCGATGAGGCTCCAGTGTTGTCTTGCAAAAGTGCTAGTAGGTGCCACGGCAGGATTTATTGCCGCACATGTTACTTTAAACGGATGGCGCTCTCTGCGATTTCACCGGTAAGAAGTGAAATGAGAAGAGAAAACCTCAAAGACCCGCAGAGAGGCTGAATGAATTAGTCTCTGCTTCTATATGACCAGGAGAGGCAAGGAGGGAGGAAACATGATTTAGTGTCTTCTCCCCTCACCTCTTCGGGGTGGAGAAGCTGGTCGGAGCCATTATGCTCTCTATCATGCAGAGTCCCTTTGGTGAGCTGCGCAGGCCTTTGCTGCTCCTCTAACTGATCCTCAAGGTGTCACATTAGAGCTGCTCATGTATCACAACTGGATAGCAATGATACAATCAGTTATCATTATTGTATTACAAGCTTCAATGATCCTCTTCAATTATACTAAGCCTGGTAGGGAGCAGGAGCTACACATGCAGTCATGCTGGAGCTATTTGTTTACAAGCCGCTGTAAATGAAAACTAACTCCTGTATAATCACATAATCATGTCATGGAATATGGATCAGTCGTAAAAGGGGTTTTGCAGAGGAAAAATATGTTCCTATATTGTTTACAGCTCTCAAAATATAGGGCCGTGCTGTTGCGGGGACTGCCCATGGTTCCAACGGCCCATTGGTCCAAAACAAAACACCAATAGTCCAAAAAATGTGTCCAACACCAATTGTTCTGAAGGCCAATTGTTCTGAAAATACATACCAAACCATGCACACAGTAAAAACATGTTTGTGTAGAATGCATCCGTTTGTTAGTTTTTTTCCTGTTTACGCACAATTTCTTGACTTCATGATCTAAACATTCATATTCAACGTTTGCAACATTCTGAATGTGATTTAATGTAATGAGGCTATAATTAAGTTCTCATATATCAACCAGCAACATCATCTTCAAAAGACTGTTTGATACCAAAGAAGGAGAAATAGAGCTTTGTTTGCGTAAGACTTGATATGAAGTGTACAATAGAGGACAATAGCATGCATCAGCTTTGATGGTGGTAAAAGCTCTTCTGGCAGCCATGACACAGAATTTGAAATTCTTCGATTGCTTATGACTACTGTGACATGGTTATGTGAGGGAGGAAGGATTTGTTTAAGGGTATCTACTGTGGGTCGACGGAGTCCACTCTCTTCCCATATGCACAGAACAAGGCTTTTGCACATTAAAGATTGAAAATATGTTGAACTGATGAGATGACTTTGACATCATTGGTGGATAAGAATAAATAGATGTTGTATATATGTATTCCCTTAAAGGACAATGCTGGTGTTATTATATATATTTTTATTTCTATATCATTAATAAAAAAACAACAACAATGTGTCAGTGTGCCTCTCAATACTTGCTGAGGTCCCTGACTGTCTGTAGCACTCAGCCAAAACACCTACTGCTAGACGGTAATCTTAACCTAACAAATATTCAGTATTGTTTTTTCTAGGCTCAGAGATTTCCTCAAACAGCTGGACATTTAGTTGTATTAAACATTACTTATAAACAGGAGAACATGGTCCATTTTTTTGGGGCCACAAATGCATAACTGTGAATTTTGTCTGCGAGCTAACATATACTTCAACAAATCTTTTCTCATGGAAAGTCCTATTTCAGCCATATATTAGCACCAAACTACTAAACTCTTTCAACAAAACGTCTAGTAAATTATTTAGAAATTATTGGAAAAAATTAGTTAGAGGTATTGACGCTCACAATGGTGTTGGGTTAGCCCTGTTTAACTTTTTTGTAGCATCAACACCACGTTCATTGATCTCAGATCTTAATCATCTTGTTAAGTGCAAAGTTAGAAATGAAATCCAAATCCAATCCAATGACTTAGTATTGACCCCCTGTGTCTTTTAACTTCCTGTCTACACCAAAAGTGGAAATGTTTCGTGTTATGTAGAGTGACGACTGCTGCTTGTGATCACCGTGTGCCTACATTTTAGTAAATCTCTGTCAGGTTTTATAACATTTACAGTGTGAGGGGTCTACAGAGCGTGCACAAAATGAAAGACTTTCTTCTTCAGCAGTCTTAAAAACATCCATTGCTATTCATGTAGCTGATTTGTTTTCCCACACTGCTCTGGGATCAGCTAAATGTGTCAGAACTTGTTTGTGTCGGGGTTTTATTATGTATTTAAAATAATATGATACAAGAAAAGTCATCTGTGTGGCCCTTCAAAGAGTGCTGCAGTATTTGCATTCATACAAAACACAGAGTCACAGTGTTCGAAGTGAAAAGTCGGAAAAGTCTGGACCAAATGAGGTAAGTATAAAAACAGACCCTAAAAGACTCCTCTTTTCAGATACCTTCCTCTCAGTCACTGAGCTCTCAAATCTCCTCATTTTTATTCAAGAAGTGGTCTAATGCATTTCAATGTAAGCAGCTGTCATCTGTTCATATGGTTACACTTTCTCCTCTTATTTCTGGAACACGTCAACAGGACATCGAGAACTTTTGTATTTCAAAGGTTCCCTCAATGCAACCAAAGCAGCATTTTCTAACTGGAATTCAGAGGGTTCGAAAGTCCATTTGTCCAACAGTTCGATATCTGGGGAAAAAAATGCTGATTGCACCGAAACATACACAGCCTCCCTGCAACAAACAAAAGCACATATGTCTAATCATTAAGAAGAATGGCAGTGAAGGCATGTCCTGCCCTACTCTGCTTCTTTTTTGGCTTACCCTGATATTCTTACCCTCACCCGAACCAATCTCTTATGCCATACCTAACCAACCAAGGCAACACGTACTAACCAACCAGAGGCAGAGCAGGGCACGGCATGCCATAGAAGGAAAAGAAAAATGTCTCATTCTGCATAATAATTAGCCATATGTGCTTTTGTTTGTTGCAGGGAATGTGTATATTTTTGAAACAATGGTCCTTCGGTTTTCTTGACAACAGGCTTTCGAAAAAATGGGGTTTTAGTCCAAAGGGACATTTTTCTAAATATTAGGTTTTTGGAATAATCGGCATATGAGAACATCATTAATGTTTTATTTGTGGTCTCCTGTATACCAAAATGCATTGCACGGCAGTCTTTTAATTTTTAAAGACAGCAGGTGCACACAATAAATTCAAGGTGACCCTTTGCAGACGCGGCTCATGTTCAGCCTACTAGTCTTTAGTCCTTCACCGCAGGCGGCTGCTGGATGGGAAAAGCTAAGCATGTATCCATGTGATGAGTCATGAAAAGTGGGCCGTTTTTCAGTTAAAAGTTGAAATTTTAAAGTTGAAACCACCCATTACAGATTCGGATTACCTTGGTTCATGAAAGGTACAAAATAATCATTAGTATTTTCTCTCACCTTGTGCTGCGCTCATATTATGGATCATCCGAATCCTACTGCCAGGCTGAACTGTGAGAATGGATGATTCTGTAAAACACACGATTGTGTTCAATGACATTAATGTTTAACATGCAATGCATTACTTCTTTTTACAGTACGATATTACGATACGATAGTACGATTTAGACTTAGAACAACTAAGTTGCAACAACCTTGGATAAGGTCAGGGAGAAATCATGGTGAAAGAAAACTAGACAACATTAAATGTTGTATTATGACAGAAAGCAAACTCTTGCATAAAGTCGAATGCAGTACATGCCCAGCCACCATCCCAACCTTCACACCTTTACTCTTCACTTCGCTACACCAATCACTGTAATGGCACTGGGCATAAATCGTGCACTGCAGAATCATCCAGCATCAACGACCAACTTGTCTGCAATCACATAAAAATAAATTGAAAGCTGCAAACAAATTTGTGTGACATCTTGAAACTATGTATTTGTTTATTGACATTGAATGTCAGAACTGTAGTGGTAGTCTAGTAGTCTGCTGGTCAGGCTTTCAAATAGAACACTGGAAGATTATGGGTTCAACACCAGGCTGCCACCATTGAGCTCCTGAGCAAGACACTAAACCCTGAGCTGCTCCAGAGGACTGTCCCTGTAAGTCACTCCAGATAAGAGCATCTGCTAAATGACCTGTAATGTAACTCTATAAATATACAGTATATATTTATATACATATGTACATATTGACTTCATGAAAACTTTATATGTGAAACCATGACACCATTTTTTATGTCCCTGCCATTGGAACCAATGGCATGCAGTTGATGTCTGAACAGGTTTTGTGTGGTTTCCCCTGCTTTCTTTGTAGCTGCTTACTAAAACATGAAAAAGCCTGTATTCCATCCACATTACACTTCTAATCAATAAATGTGCTGGTGGTGCGACTCGCTGGTGCTAATCATAGCTTGGTGGAGGCGTGGGGGTCTGAGCTGGAGACGAGTTCACACACTGCTAGATGCATGAGAGCTACACCACTAATATCTCATTATCATGGATCTCCTGATTACTTTGCCAGAGCCCCACCCTGCATCGGCCTTTTCCTTCTCATTTAAATACATTTGAATACAGCGTTTGGTGGATGAGGAAGGCAAAGTGCTAATTTGATAGCAAAAGAGACAGGTTAAAGGTTTTTTTTTTTTTTCTTTTTCACGACATTGGGTTCTCACTTATTTCCTGGTTCAGTAAAAAGGGATGAGGTGTGACCTATCACATATAGCCTAAGCTCCATCAACCACTGCTGTTTTAATCAGCAATGTCACCTCTCCATTCAGCCCCCATGCGGACTATTCCCCTCTTACTGATGTTTGCAAATAATGCAGTAAATATTTCCCCCATCGCACACCTTTGGTTCTGCAGAGGGAGAATGGATTTCTGATTACAGCTGACCCGGTTTGCGCTTGTAAGCTTTTTTCGTGTGTTATTTTTCCTGTGATCTCGTGTTTCTCTGTTTACATCGGCAGTGAAAAGATGGGCAACGTGGCACAGATGGTGCTTTATGCAGGATGATTCCTCAACAGACGTTATTTGAATGGTTATTCAATGTTAAATGTGATAAGTGCTTAGGTGGGAGCGCAGTAGAGGCAGAGAAAAGCAGGAGTTTGTTTTCTGCTACATGTGCTTTGCATATTAATCAAGAAGCGCCGCAGAGCCACATATTCACATAGGCGCAGTGGGATGTATACACCCACACCCCCACACTCACACAGGAGCTACTTGCATGTAGAAAATGAAACGGTCAACGGTGCTCTGATTGGGTCTGTTTTGATGTTCTTTGGCTTACTGAGCAACAACATTTAGCTTTATTTAATCTTTAATCCTCATGAGAATACCTAAATTACATTGTTTATGCTAATACAGCATATGATGCAGGAGGCCAGAAAGAAGATGCTGGGGACTGTAGGTCAGCGTGATCCAGGCTGCCACTACAAGATGTAGCAGTAAAGCGCTGTTGGAAATATTGTCTTTAAGGACTACGCTGACCTTGGAGACATTTTCTTTTCATATGAAAGACAAACTGGAACTTCCATGTTAGGTTGCAGACATTAATAACAATGCTGTGTTGATATTTTAAGACAGCACAGATTACAGCTGAAAAGCTGGAAAACTGACATTAGAGGAGAGCCATAATGGATATAATAGAATTATAATATATTCTATTATATAAAAGTGTTGTGCAGGACGTAATAATAATAATAATTTAAGTTAAATAAATTGAAACATAAATGTAATATATGGCTGATGGAATAAAGCAATGTAATTTGAAAACAGATACAATTGTTGGTGACAATGCCACCTAGGTTATGAATTCCAGGTCTCCAGGGATACAATTGGCACATACGTTCCTTTTAAAAATTGTTGGAAGAGCAGCATAAGGTTTCCAAAGACAGCTTAAAGTTTCTCAAAACCAAATTCAGATCAGAGAGAAGGATTGTCTCCTAACGGCTCACAATATGGAGACGGCTGATCATTGCACTACATAAGGTGACACAAACAAAGGGTGACATGTATACATGGAAGATAAATAAAAGAGATGTAATGGATAGACATACAGACAAAACATAGAGCAGTAAACATTATGATGTTTGTAATGAAATGATAAGAGTCTGGGAATGGAGATTAGACTAGACGCCGTTGGTGGGGATGGCTTTATCATGGCCATATGAGCTCAGAGCAGAAGAACTGATAATTCCGACGCCACGTGAATGCAGCACTAAGTGACATTTCTGTAACGTCGTATTGAGCTTACATAGCTTACCTACATACAAGTAGGACGCTGAATCAATGAATTAAAATGAATTTTATCTTTATTCATTTAAAATGATACATGATGACTGGTAATGCATTGAAGAGAAGTGTTGTGGGGTGTGCAGCACTAGCTGTCCGAAGGAACAGACGCCATCTTTTGCAAAAAAGTATCAAAACTCAAAAGGTTCAGAAACATTACATGTCTCAACTTGAAGGAACTAATACTGTAAAAAGAGTCAGTCTGCACATCACTAGTGCAGAGTGGCTGCTATTGGCTAGCCAGTGGGGCACAGAGCTCGGATTACAAGACACAGATGGAGAGCGACTTCTTCCTCTGCTCAGGTAGACTTAACTCTACTATATCTTTACATTGCAAATAGTTGTTTTACTATATTAATGCTCAGAATTGTGTATTGTTAACCCCTTAAATAGTAAAAAACAACTTTTTATTATCATACTATAATGACAGAAGTGTGTGTGTGTGTGTGTGTGTATGTGTGTGCGTGCGTGTATGTGTGTGTCTGAGTTTTGATTATCTCGCCAACCCTCGCACCGATCTACTTCACGCTTGGCATGTGTGGTGCTGAGGAGCTGAGGGAGTGCAGTGCTCCGCGTGAAGTTATGTGGATCAGTGGTTCTGTAGAAAACTGCGAAAGCCCGGCCCGCCTGGCTGGACTTTTTTAGCGCATCCGCTACAGACGAGCATCAACATCCACACTCCATGTCCGCTAAAGGCCACTTTGGGACGTCTCTCTATGTTTTCTTTTACAGAATAGCACGCCTGTCTGTGCCATTACGTTACTGGTGATAGACATTAGGATGTGTGTGTTCAACACGTTAGACGTTTATTCGTACCATTGCGAAACAGGTGGCTGGAGCGGCCGTGCAACACCCTGCCGTGGCGAGAAAGAGAGATCAGCGGTAAAGCAAGAAATATACACAAATCTATTATATTATAATCTATTTCCATGTATTCCGCTCAGATTAATCTCAGTCAGTTTAATCTCAGTCAGCGACTCTTCTGGCAGCAGAATCCTCTATCTCTGGCACAATACCGCTCTGAGCTCCGCAAAACTCTGTTTACAACAAGGAAATAGCAATGCTGCTCTAATTACCAACCAAATACACCAATAAAATGACCATTCACCATCTTTTTCTGAATCTGTCCAAACATTTCCTGTAATTCGGCACATAATCAAAAATAAGTATCATTTTAATTCTATCCAGGTATTCACCAGTATTCTCTTAGACAGGAGGTAAAAGCAGTCCAGTCAGAATGACATTCTTTTCACTTACACCACTTCGACACAACACAGCACTGTCTAGAGTTACTGTGGTGTTTTCCTGATTTTAGCATATGTTTCCTCATCAACTTCTCACAGAAGTTCATCTGAATTTATTATCATTTTGAATTTGAAAGCCTCTCGCCGTCTCTCGTGCTGCAGTACCACTCTCTGCCTGAACTGTTACTGGTGTGGTGGTGGGGGCGCTGTTTTACCGAAACACAAATATCACCGTGACAAGCTACTAAGTGTGCCGAGCACCCCCACATTCCTAGCATGTATAAGTAACATGTTTTTTCTATTGTTCCTGGTCAGATTTGGCAGCACTTGTTGCGGTGGGAACTCTGTCCATTTCAGCTGAAACAGTTTGACTCTGTTTGAAATCTTTCTTTTGACAATTGATTAATAAACCATCAAAGACAACTTGGTTGTAACTTCATTATTTACTCATCTCTCACTAGGGGATTCCCGTTCAATTTCCACTACAAATTGGCGACGAGGCTGGGATCAGACAACTGTGATGGGACTCCGTAATAGGACAGAGGCCAAACACAGAGGGAGATTCCTCCCCTGCGGGTGAGAAGCTGAGCTCGGGCAGAGGACCTGATCAGCGCTCTGATCCAGAGACTGGGAAAAGAATTCACACAGTGACACATAAATAAATAAATACATTTCGAGAGAGAGAGATTTAGCATTGAGCGCATTAACTGGTAAATCTTGCATACTACTAGAAATAGCTTTCTCAAAATGTGGCCCCCTGAACAAAGTAGTTGAACAGCCCTGGTCTATGGTGTCGGCCAGTCTGAACTTCGACTTTCTTCTAAATCTGGGGCTTACACATTTAATGGGGACTTTATTGAGGCCATGAAAAAATTATTTCATGGCAGCTTTTTCACTCATGATGCGTAAATTTGCATGGCATTGCTACCTTAAATAAATGCATGGACTTACTTTGAAACTTAAAAAGCAGCAGCACGAGCACTTCCCGAACAGGTACTGCACTATTCTAAACAATTTGACCAAAATGTCAGTAAAATGTTTGGAGTATATTTACCCTTCACCCTTGTGTTTTCTTACAAAGAAGTTGGGCCAAACCAGGGTTTTGATTAAAACCTGTTTGATCGTCTTCTTGCCCCACTGTCAGGTTTCCTTATCGTGTATGTAGTATTATATACAAAGGCTGAGTCCTTGCCGCAGCAACCGGGGTTCAAATCCATCCTGTGGCCCTTTGCTGCATGTCATCCGCTCTCTCCCCCCTTTCCTAATCTTAAACTGTATTATTATTATTAAAAGGCACAATATATTTTTTTACAGTACCTCTGCTAATACCAACACATCTCATGCACCAGTAGACCCATTCAGAACCCTCTCTCTCTGCAAATACACCAGTAGACCCATTCAGAACCCTCTCTCTCTGCAAATACAAAGTCAATAATCTTCTCCAAAAGACGTTATCCTCTCAGAGCTAATAAAGCTAATGAATCTGAAGCTATTATTCCAATATGTGTCTTGGTGGCCACTTTGAAAACAGTTGTTCCATCAAGAAGATATTACAATCTTGATTGACAGGTCCTTTGATCCACCCTCCTGTGGTCCATCACATCACCTATCTTAGGTTTTCACATTGCATATGGATGAGTATTTCCATGTCTATAATTATCCATTAACCCCACTCCAAACAGAAGCAAATAGAATGGCTTATTATGAAACTTGTATAAAATGTACATGTGTTTGTTGTAATTTGAAGCTCGTACAAAATATGACATGAGAAGGATGTCCTTGCTAAGTCCTTTGGGACTTGCCTTTGATTAAAGGCTCCATCTAAATAAATGAACTTGAACTTAATGCTGAATTATCATGGTACATAAAGCTCCATTTCATCTTTTATAAATGAAACAAAATAAAAGCTGGCTTGTTGTTGACAGATCCAGTTACAGGAACAAGCGTAAGTAATATCTGACTGAGCTGTACTGGGTAATGTTTTTCACCCTTTTTCTTTGAACTTTCATTTATTATGTGAATGATCTGATCCTCATAAATGACATACATGTTGCACCAGTTTGTACGGATGGATATATTTTATGGATATCTTTTGTAAAACAAAGATAGTGATGTTATGATTTGGCAGAAATAACAAATGCTTTAATTACTGTGACATAAATTGAGGTTTAAGAGATCTGATTTTCTTGTGCTCCTTCTTAATGTAAATCAGGGAAATCATGGTGGGCAACTCAAAGATGCTGATCCCATCGCAGATGTTGAAACACCAGAAAGCATGCGGAACCGCAACAGGAGTCGCTAGCATGATCATAGTTGTCACTCATACTTGTTGCCACTGTGTCCCCAAAGATTCCATGTCGTGTAGGCAGGATGTATCGCTGGATGCCTCTTAGATGTTTCAAAATGTGATATTTGCCTGTGATCTAGATCAAGAGGCACCACAGGGACTACTGAAATTACTTTTCTCTGAAAGCTGGGCTGCTATTCCCATCTGTGTTCAGTATTTGTGAGTATTTAGAAGGATTGCAAATAAGCCAATAAAGGCATTCAAAGTGAATTGCATGTCTGAAAATATAATTGGCCCAATAAAAAGTGTAGTATGTCTTTGAAGTGTTAGGAACATTGCAGCTCTCAGCTGAGATGTACAGCACTTAGAAGTGTGTCGTGAAGGTAAGTGACCCATGCAACTAATGGGATCGGATTCTGAAACACTTTGAGTTACAAATAACTGTGCCGTGGGAATTTACTACAGGATTCACAAAGAAATACCGCTTCACCACATTTTTGACGACTTGGGGGCAGACGGACAAGATATAAACACAAGTAGTATCACTGTATACAGTTGTTGTTGAAACAATATGATTATTTACACATCCAGCTGATATGGAGCAACATAAGCATTAATTTGGAGAAGTGGCTGATATTCACTTGCCCTTTAGCTCTGTTTTGGTCTCCACCAACTCCTGAACCAGCTAGTTGCTAACTGTGGCTGTCTGCAGAGCTTTTTTGACTTACTGCATTAAATGGGTTAAGTTCAAAGTCAGTTGAATTCATCCTCTGGGGAAATTTCAGCTCAATCTCTCCTGTCGTTATTTAAGTCAGGACCAAAGTGGTGAACTGACTGACAGACCAACATTACCATTGCTAAAGCCACACCACTAATATGGCTCAAAATGTGTTAACTTTCACAATGATGGTTGTTTCAGGCCAGGTTATAAAACATTGCAAGAAACTAAAATATCGGATGCTGTTCATATCACCTTCGGGATGCAGCTACAAGTTGTGAACAGTAACCAGGCTGCCCCTAAAATCTGTAGTGTTTCAGTCTTCTCAGCTAAAAACATGGAATTACAGATCTTCAAATTGATCTCTGACAGATCTTTGTTGTTATTATAACTTTAATAAGTTTCTAATTTTGAGAGCTAAACCTAATTAGATTTTATGGGGGATTTGAAAGGATTCAGATCTACTAACCTGATTTTATACCTGATTCTGATACAATAATGCTGTTGAAACCCAACCCTAGCTGAACACCAGGCTGATCAGGGGCAGAGTTTGTTGGCCAGAAACCTAAACAATGTGCTAGAAGAACCTAAAAAGCTGCATTCCGCTAACAGAAACTGAAGTCTTATCCGTTTTTTACTCTGTGGGTTTGTTACTGTAAATGACACTCACATTATGCATTGTCATTTGATCCATCCTTGATATAAAATATATTGATATAAGCTGCTTTATAAATTAATAAAAATGTTTGCAAGTTAGGTTTGCAGTATAATGAAATTAGAGGCAGGCGTAAGCAAACAGCAACCAGGAGGTCGTTGTATGAAGGAGCTTCTCAGAGGAGAACAGGGATAGGCATCTTCTCAATGCTCATTTGTCCCAGCGTTCTGTTGATACTCTACTGTATATAAGGACATATTGCTTCCTCCGTTCAGTGTAGATTTTACAGATAACTTTAGCCCACTTGGAAAGTTTGTGCCTTTAGGCGTTGACATTAATAATACATTGATGGCTGGAATTGCAAACTTGCGCGCTGAAACAAATGTTTTCTGGAGTGATAAGAGCACCTTCTCGTGTTCAAGGCAATGATCTTTCCTGATGGCCCTGGTTTCTCCCTTCATCTCTAATTATCCCTTTTCTGAGCCAATCATTTTAATGTAATAATTCTAGTCACACATAGCAATGAGCCATGTCCTCTTCTCTAGTGAATATTTATAGCGCAATGCAAAACAGTCGACTGCCTTCTCCCTCCAGGCCAGACAATTTGGACTTCATCAATATGTATTCCAAGGACTTCTGGAAAAGGCACTTCAAAGGAACTTCATCAAGGATTCCTTTTGTTTTTTCAGCCGGTCTTATGACTGAGCCTACATACCCTCTTTGCTCTCTTGGTTTGACGTACATCAATAAATTATTCCTCTCAGGGTTAGCATGATGTCTCACTCAGAGAATTTCCCTAGCTCTGCATTGGGGGGGAGGCACCGTGACATCCATCCAGACAGTATTATTATGTCAGTATAAATGCATGAAGATGTAATGATGTCGGAAATTTTTTTTATATTTTAGCATGAGTCTTACTGTATATATATTATATCATGTCACATTTACTAACTGAGCCAAACACACGCCATTGTAACAGCAACGTGCCTTATCCTCAGGAGGCAGTACAGTGGGAGATGTAAGGAGACGGGATCCCCTCGTTTACACATATAATTCAATACATCCCTGAGTTAACAAAAAATATGTAGAAATTATCTGTTGAACCTACATATTTCCTCCATGCTGCACAAACAAACAATCTGCCACTTAGGGTACATCTGCAGAGCAAAGGTGGCCCTGAAGGCCGTGTAAAGATGCCTTGTTCAGTCTTGCCTGCAACTAAAGTTCAAACATTCTTACGTGTTTTGTGGTTCGCCAGTTCTCCTTCTGTTGGACGATGTTTAAAGTCTAACTGCCTTCATGTCAGTGAAGAATGGTTGCAAAGTTTTGCTTGGAGAACTTAATGCTATGTAACCTTTGAAATAACAAATAAGAGACTATTCCTCTTCTTTTCAAATGAAAAATGTAATCCATACAAAACAGTATAGTACACCTTTTGTCTTTTTGCTGTTTCCCTTTTACTGTCAAGTGTGGCCAATAGCTATATGTGGCTAATATTAGCAAAGTTTAAATAGATACAATAGTGTTGTGGAAGTGATATTATCAAATTCACTGACTTTATAACTTCTCTAATTGTGCTACTGTTACACTACACTGGTCTCCCCATACAACAATCAAAGTCCATGTAAGGAGGAGGTCAGGGTGCATGTTTTCATCTTTTTTATATTTTAGTTTGTCACAGATAAGCAGATAAACATTTTTGGGTGATATTGAAATTTCCCTACAGACAATATATATTTAAGAAAAACAACAATATTCAAAATGATCATCCATAAAAAGCTTAAGAGAGAGACGCACATAGATGTACATATCTGTAGACTGGAGACGCATATGTTGCAATACCCATAAGTGGCCACAAAGTATAAGCAGTAAGTGCTATCTTACACATTTCATACTGAGATTAATGAATCAGATCAATCAACTGGTGAGGTTATTTTTACTTTACACAAATATATTTTGGTGCTTTTGCGAAAGCCCGGATGATTGAGGATTGATTGCCCAGCATGGCAGGAGTTTTGGTCCGGCTGCTCTCTGTGGAAGGAGTCGTTTGCACACTTGTTGGATGGTGAGTTTTGAGATGGAGCGAAGATTTATTTCCACCTTTAGTCCCAACTTGTTCGCATAGTTTACAAACCACTTTGTTCAGATTCTCTGGCTCTCCTTTATCGTTTGGTTAGAAACCAAGGAATCACCAAATAGGTGCATTTGCATCAGTTTAGCTAATGAGAGCGGACATCTTTCCTGCTAGAGTTCAAGCTACATGTGTAATTAAGTACAGCTTCAGACATATGCTAGTCTAGTATATTGTTACTTTTTTTCTGATACTCTACAACAATGCGGTGAAGCATAGAGAAAGCAAGATATTGCTATAATTCAATTGTATTTCTTTTTCTGTGTGTGAATGATGAAAAACTATAGATCATGATAAAAACAAGAACATTTTAAATAATTTGAGTTTTCTTTTAAGGGTGTTTTTGTGCTATTGTGTATTACACTGTAGCAGAAACAGCTCAGTGGACTTTAAAAGCAAGGGTTTGCAGGATGCACAGAAGGTCATCTAATGTTATGGTACTCTGGAAACTTAATAATGCATCAGCCAGCAGAATGTCTGATTGATTGTGTAGCAGACTGGGAAGCTCTCCCACCGCTTCTCTCCCTGGGCCCAAACCGGAGGGATGCTTCCACCTGCAACTCTGCCGTGGGCTGAGCAGGAGATGCATAATACAGTCATCATTTTCTTCTTTGCCCTCGAACAGGAAGCTCCATAGGCCATACAGGATTTAGGTTTTGCTGCCTTCTCTCATATGTGGATATGTATGTGTATGACTCCTGTAACCACAGCTCCCTCTTTGCTGAGTTTGAAGATGAAAACCTAAGGACCGAATGTTTATACTGCACATAATGTTCGTTTTTCTTTAGAACAAATACATTTGTTCTGAGCAGCTACTGTATGTTGCTAATCAAATGCTCAGGAGACTTGTAACACATTTTAAAAAGCGTATCCGTTCAAAACTGGAGCAGCAAGGTGTCAAATAAAGAAATAGTGGATCCTTCGGTCAATTCAACTGTTGGATGAAACATTGGTCCTGAACAACTTATGTCAACATTTTCTCCAATATGGCATCAACCTTTCCAACCTATACCCAAAAGTTTCCACTCACATATCAGATATGTGGTTATCGAATAAAAACAATATGTTATGATGTGAGTGCTACATGTTGTTTGCAAAGGCACTAGTGGACGTACATAGGTGATATTCTGCTGTGCGCGGCACAGTGTGAGGTGAAGATGCATCTGCTCGTTGAACATTTTTACATTTTTGCAAAACTTCTTGAAAAAGTCTTCATGAAAGATAAGAGACACAAATGGCTGCTGCATACACTGCTAGCTAGCTACAGCTAACATCACTGTACAGTCGGTGCAGTTGGTTTGTGATGAAGAAAACAGACTGCATGCGTATGTAATTAACCAAAAATGTGCTTTACATTCAATCTGAACGCACCTCAGCAGGCCAATTGCATCACCAAAATCACCCCTTGCATACAAAGTATTACAAGTTATACCTTTTCTGTTCCCCATCAGCAAGCTTCTAAGAATTGTAAAAAGTGTTATTCCCTGTTGTGTTGCGATGGCTCTCTTCTAAAATGTGTGTAACTGGGGAGAGAGGTGAGCAGGTTCAACAGAGGCAATTTGACTGATGACAGTTCACTGCAGTCCCAGACATCGGACAGATAAAGGGTTAAGTTAAACTATTTGACATCCGTCTGAATATGAAAGATGGCATTTAGTATGCAGACAGCAACATATTTTTCTCCAGAACTTCGTATAAACATGAGAAAGTTTTATTTTCATTACGACAATAAAACAGCAAACAACTCAGCACAAAACACATGTTTATTGGCAGCATAATTCACGGTGTGGTGAATTATTCTTTTATAATTCAATTAAATTGGCTTACATTTGGCTCTCAATTCTATTGACTGTGGGGAATCATTACATCTAAAAACAGATTCATTCATTATGGCTTTGTTTTCTTGGCGAGCTGAAGTCCTAAAATACATATTTTTAAAATACAATATTTTACCTGGAGGATTTTTTGTGAATTAAAGATCCCTGATCAAGTGTCAAAGAAGAGTTTTAGAATAAAGAAGAATTTGAATGATTTTACTTAAACTCCCTGTTAGAAAATGTTACATTATGTTATAATATATAATATAGTGAAGGACGGGCTTGAAAGAAAAGCACTAAGCCTTTGAACATACATTATTTTTTTAACCTTTATCTTTCACCCATTCAAGGTGATGAAAAGCATACAGTCGTCCATTGTATTCTTGAACTGACTTGAAGACGGATTACACGGCGGCTCTTATCTGTCCTAAAAGCTAAAGCATTCTTGATGTCAGAGCAAGTTTGACAAATGAGTGCGAGACGCTCTCTTACAGCCTGTTTGTCATCACGACTGTGACAAGCACTGCAGCGATCTGAATAGAGGCAATCTGCTCTCTCTTTGCTTTTCTCCCTGTGATAGGAAGCGCTCGTTTGCGCGGAGTATTCACACTTTTTTAATTTGCCAATGAAATTGAGAGCCTGGGAAAAAGTGCAAGAAAGCATTTTTACAGCCCGAAACATTTAACTGGTCGCCACATCTGTACATTTCCTCTGATGCCATCGTTTTCACTAAACCACCACAGTCGTAAACACTTTGATGCAAAAAATATTCAATACAAAGTACAGTACCAGAAACTTTTCTCCTACGCAGTGCAACGTATCAAAGCCAATGAGTGCAAAGAGAGGCTTTTCTTGACAGAGAGCGGCGAAGGTCTGCCCTGCGGGAGCCGTTGTGTGGATTCCAACTGCCAGTACCGCCAAAGAGAGCCTCTGATTCCTGAGAGCTTCCTGTAACGGTACTGTGGCCCGGAGGTGGGTCATTGAAAATGACATGCACAGATGTTCATGTGGCTCTGTTGCAGGAAACCAATATAATAGGCTGCCATCAATGAACCTGTCACACCGAGCATTCCCTACCAATTTCCTCCAGCCAGATGATGCTAGACTGCGTCCCCTGGTGAACAGAGAGGGATCCCAGAAGCTCTATTACTCTTTAAGCTTCTCTCAAGAAGACACATGAGAACTGAGCCAGAAACGTGTTTGCCATCTTGCTGGCAGAGTGTCTCTTTATGGACGTACCATCAGCCCAGGTAATAAAAGTCCAAGCCATTAGAGGGCCGAGGGGAGGCCTGACGCAGCACAGGATGCAGGGTGTGTTCAAAGGGACAGCGGAGGGTTTAAGATGGTAAGCAGCATTAATGAAAATCCCACACCGCTATCTGGTTCCCATTTGATGGAAGGCTTTGTTTGAGGGAGCAGTGGAATTCAGGAGCCTGCACAGGAGCCTACAGCACAACACACTCTCATACTGCCATCTACAGAAACTGCAGATTGTGTCACTACAAGTCAATGCTTCAATGGCTCTGTCTCCTAAAGGTGTCGTTCACGTGCAACTATTTTAATTTGCATCATCAAATACATTTAGCGGGAAAATGTAATATTGATTAAGATTTTCCTCTACATAATCTGCAAACGATTCACTGCCAATGAAAACTGCTAATACTTTCTTACTAAACTATACTTTGCTTTCAACCATCTGCTCATCAGGGATTGTGAGATGTGGTCGAGAGCTTTCGGAACATTCTAGTAGACATACTACACATATTTAACAAAGACAAAGGCAAACCTCTGCTCATGTCAACCCCTGCTATCTATCACAGAAAATGAAGGAACATGAATATGGCGACATCATGGATGACTCTCATGTGGAATAATAATTTTAGGTCATATAGGCTAAATAAAGCACAATACGCATTCGATGATTCTGCCTAGTGTTGTGGTGTGCTATCAATGTGTGAACTGTATAAATCCGAACCTACGCAGTACAGCAGGCATGTACTTTACTCTTTCTTAATTAAATCCAATTGCCATTGCTTCTTGATAGAAAACACTTTACAGTGAACACGTTATGGTATGGATATTTTCCATGTCACTGAAAGGCTGTCAAAAAGTTATCATTATTAAATAAATGTACAATGCACTTCAGCGCGGTTAGTAATGTGACAGTGTCTACACTTGACACTAATGGGACGTTATTGGTGTTTCATAACAAAGACAGTTTCGTGTGTATCTTGGCTACAGTTTATTTAGAAGAGAACTTTGAGATGATTGCTCAGAGCAGCTGAGTTTTCACCTTTGTTAGTTTTTTTATTCTTTTAGAAAAGGCATCCTTTTTTCTTACATTACACAATGGCTGCTGTCTGGAATTAAGTGATTCCTTGAAAAGTCCAGACCTTCACAGGCGCCACGAGTACTTAAAGGCAATTGAAAAGGCGTAAGAGATAGGTTGAATCAATAGCCTGTTTTTTCACTTCCCTGTCATCTCCCATTGTTGATATCTCCAGAATGCACACAAAAGGCTGGCAGGCTGCGGCGTAAAAATAGCTGGCACCCTGGATGGCAAGTGGAGTATCCTGGGAATAATTGAGAAAAGTGGCACTGGAAGTGACGCAAAGATTAAGCGATTAACGTCCAATAGTAGGAGGCCCAGAGCTCTGGCTTAAATAGGATAGATGCCTGCTGGATACAGTGAATTATACACTCAGTGGTGTATTGTTTAGGTTTCCAGCTCGCCTGTTCAAACTCAAGTAAGATTTTCTTTTCTTAAAACAGCAGTGTGGGCATTTGGGATGAGGGTGATGGTGAGGCATAGAAAGACTGAGCAGCTGATGCAACGCCTTTCCTGTTTCTGCCCTGAATGCTGCAAACACACTTTGACCTGAATCAATGGAATTTTAAAACCATGCTGTGTCTCGAATGGGGTTCCCTAGTGTGTGTGTGTGTGTGTGTGTGTGTGTGTGTGTGTGTGTGTGTGTGTGTGTGTGTGTGTGATTAGGTGGAAAATGGTGTTCGTTGCTGCGGGGGCACAGAATGGATCTATTATCCAGAGGAGAGTTTTGTTTCATAAGTGCATTTTTGTTCCAGAATTTTCCAGAAGTCTCTCAAACAAAAGACCGTACAACTTCAATGTATAGTGACTTTATCATGCAGATGCTTGTGTGTTTCACTGATATGAACCAACTAAAATATGCCAATCGACATTATATATATTTATATACATGTACATAATTCACTTGTACTTAAAAGCTGCACTGTACAATATTTTTTGAGTTAACAATGGAACAGTCACGTATGTGTAACATTGAAGGGGTCGCTCATAGTGACGAACCCACTGGAGATCATCAGCAGTTCTTGATGGGACACTGTTGGTTCTCCTGTTTATTGACTCACTGCACTCACATTTGAATCTTTTTTGTTTTTGTTTTTGAGGGATCAAAACTGTTCCTGTCCTGAGTGTTTAACTAATTATCCAATCAGGAGATGATGATGAATTTTATCACAATAAGTGTATGTTGACTCTATTACACTTCAGGACAATTGGCGTCTTGAAGTCTCTACTCAAGCAGTTTTTACATATTCATGTTGTTATTTTTGATGACTTTCAATTGTGCTTCTTCTTACAAAGTAACAGTACTTTCCCTTGAGTACAGTTTCTGGCTTCTCTACACACATCTACGTATCAAGTACTCAACATGATTATTAGGGCTTCAGGTTCACATGACATATTCAACTAAAATAAGCATGACAAGTAGGAACATGCAAACTAGGTAATTCATTCAAATGACGACAAGAATCTCACAGCACACACTGACGCATGCTTCTCAGTAAGCACGGTCTCAGAGGAGTGTTGCTTTCACCGCTCTGTGGTGCAACGCTTGAGGCCATTACTGTAAGTGCGAGCTCAGCAGCACAACAGAGCCAAGGGAGGTGTTCCGTGACAGCCCATCTACAGTGTACTTCCCTGCACACCGTGCTCTCGTTAAACATTTAACATTAAGGCTGCTTAATTATATATCAAAGTAATTGTTCATCAACGAAGAGCGTCACACGCACCATCATGTTGTCTGTCTCATCAGCCAAGAGACGAGGACCAAGCTTCTGTTAGAGCTCCACTTCCTATTCCCCAGACCTCCAACGTGCTAATGTGAGCGTGTAACACATGTTTCTGTCACCTTTATTCTGAAGTCTCAATCACCTGGTTAACTATTGGGCTGACACTGATAGAACGGGGGTGGAAATTGTTTGGTTAAGATGTTATTGTTGTTTGATGTTTGGCGACACCTTTAGAGTCGGAAAGTACCCTCTACATGCAGGATACTTTTTTTTTTTTTTTTTAAGAGGCTATTTTAAAACATGTAGAAGTTTAACAAACTCCTAGCATGCACGTACAGTCAATTTCACTATTAAACACTTGACTAGGGTGGGACAGGTATAAAGGCAAAGGGAGCCAGTTTGTGTCTCTGTACTTGTCTGTACAAACTTACAGAAACAGAGAGAGACCTTTTCCCTCCAGCTTATCGCTTTCAGGAGTCACCTTCTCCGGTTAATAGTTCATTCATATCACTGATTTAAGCTTACAACCTTAATATGTTTTAACCAGGACCTCCAGTATTTAGATGAAGTAGCTCATTAAGAAGAAGGTATGTGCGATTGAGTAGGTCACTGCTGCTATTTCAATGTGTCAGATACATATTTGCAGATACCCATTATTAAAGACTTGGTTAGTACCTGACATGATGGTATTTTGTGTTGATCTGTTGTGGCAGGAAGGTTTTGGCAGTATTTAGAACCCCTCTGCAGAAACCCCATTTCTTTGCCTAATTGTCACATTGTGTGCCTGGCATAATGTTATGGTGCAGCCAAAGGTGGCAGTGGGGCTCCATCTGGAAAATAAATCAACACATTTTGACTACTGACTGCCGGCCTTCGCCCTCTGGATTTGTTTCCATGGTCTTATGACCTGTTGCTGCCTTTTGACCCCAACGCTGTTTTCATCCTACGTGTTACGCCTCTTGAATCTGCTTTTATGTATAGGTTAAGGTTAAGTATAAACTCTAACTGGTAAAATAGTCTTGGGTGATACACCAATACAGCCCATTGACATGGCAGTTCTGGGAACACCATTCTATTGATCCACACCCGCAGCATAATCTTCTTTTTTAGGCTTCTCTCTCTTTTACTCACGTTGTTAGAGCCCTCTCTTACACCCAGTTCACCAGTGAACCCTTTGGATGGCACCAGCTGTGGCTCCTAGGAGATGTGCAAAGCCTCAAAAGGACGCGTACAGTCTCCTGCTCCTTTATGTGCAGTGGGGTAGGCATGGTGGGGGTGGGCCGCGGGCTAGGAGAGGAGCAACTCTGCAGATGGTCAGAGCAGTGGGGCTCCTGGCAGCTGCCCTGTTTAAAAGAAGTAGCAACAGCAGCTGCCTCTTGTACCATTCAGCCAGTAGAAAGGGCGATTACCACTGTAAACTCTCTTGTAATCACACGCTCAGATATTGCGATGAATGGGCTATGACTAACTTTAACAATTGCTCTGTAACAGCATTTCCTAAGCAACAGGTCCACTGACTCTCTGGTATCTACGGTCTGCTACTTCCATGAGGACTACTGTTGCGCTGCTATCACAATGTGCTCATATGTGCACCATGAAACATTAGCTATTACTGAGATGCCAACTAACAAGGCAGTGATATGAGAATGTTGAGTTTAATTGGTTCAATGACTTAAAAGTCCAGTGTGTAGGATTTAGTGGCATCTAGCGGTGAGGTTGCAGATGTAACCCAACCAGATACCCCTTCACTCAGCCCCCCCTTTCCAAGAATGTCAGAAAAATACAGTATTTTAATACTGTATTTTTAAGCAAAATCTATTTTGCTTAGGAAGGTTCCTAAGTGAGTGAAAAGAGCTGTTTGGATTCTCTAATGATAAGGAAAGGTGCTTCAATGCTTCCTTTCTTGTCTCCTTTATCATAGGGTAGACTGGACCGTCATTTACCAAAGGAAAGGAGATAATGCCGTCCCACAATTCCTTGCGGCTACAACACTTAAAGCGTTTGGCCACCCATGAAATCTGCCGTCACTGTTAAAGTGTACACTATGGCTCAATTAAAAACATCGTTCTTAGGAGGTGGGATTGGGTTCTGAACAGGAATCCTTACTCAGACCATGAGTAAACTACAGTGATAATCTCAATGCTATGTGTTATAAATAAAGTTGCTAAAAAAGACAAAAACATCTGTCGGCCATAGTGTAAGTGCAGTGGGATTGTCTTTTATTTTGTCTTTATGAATTCTCCTTCACATCTCTCCTCAACCTCATGACATGAAGGGCTTATTCTTAGGTAATAAAAACAAAATAATTACTAGCTTCAGGTGGTTTTACACTAATGAAAACATAGTTAGGAATCTTATTTTCCATTTCTGACAATAAATTCCCTAAATCCTACACACTGATCTTTTAATCTGTTGTTTTTAAAAAGATTTCCACTATAGTTTCTGGATCTGCTCATTTGTTACTGACATTATTTATATATGTATCATATTTGAAATGCATACATATCAGAACCACATTACCAGCCCCTTGCATTCAAACCAATTATAAATTCCTTTCCTATAAACATGTCCTTTGCATGTCTATAGAAAAAACTAACTCATTTAAACAAAAAGGTCGACAGTGGACCATGGGAGCATGTTACGACCTGGCTCAATAAGGGAAAAGGGAGTAACATAAAACCCGATGGTAATGGTTAAACAAAGCTATTTATTAACAGTAAAAGGAAACATGGACAACTAAACGGGTTAAGAACATAAAGAGAACAAAAGGAGGGCACTTAACATAAGAGCAATAAGGCATCACAGCCAAACAAATGAAAATAAACCCCAATCAAGACAACTCTTGAATAATAGCGGGGGTGAAAACTAAATACACACAAAACACACAGCACACCGAAGCACCTAGCGTTCTCTACAAAGAAACTTTGAACAAATGGCACTCTAAGGTTTTACGAATATTACAAGTACTCAGACACCAAATGCGTTAGACCAGGGCTTCTCAACGGGGGCAGTAGCGTTAAGAGAACGTCAGGGCGCGCTGTAAGCACTATTTTTGAAAGGGGGGCGTTTATGTGTTTTTGGGGGGATTTTGTTTTATAGGCTATGTTAGGCTAGGCTAAATTAATATAATCAATATGTAATATAAATAATAAATACTAAGAATAATAATCATAGTAATACAAACAGAATAATAATCAACATTAAAATTCAGGGGAGACAATTAGCCTACATTTTATTTGATGGAGGGCAGTAAGGGACCTGGATAATGGAGAGGGGGGCGACATCCGTCTTCATCAGGTAGGACGAGAGCAACAGCGCTGCGGCCAACCAGAGATCGGGACCACACATCCTAATTAACATAATAGATAGGGCAGACTAAGTGTGTTGTCTACCATCACTAAGGCAGACAACACATACAGTAGCTCTATAAGCAACACCACAGCAGTTGTAACCCAAACTCATTACTGCTAACAGAGTGCCTGCACATCCTTTACACACTCTGCACACACTCATCTCTACGTTGTAGTTGCTGACGTTCTCTTGACTTTCTACCCATAATTTTGAGCTTGGAGAATGAGAATAGAGATAGAGATACAAATAAAGGTTCAGATAATAAAGATAGAGGTTGCTAGAAGGTAGAAGTCAATGCTGAGAGAGAAGATAGAGAAGCTTGCAAGCCAGCCTCAGAAAAAGAGCTGAAAAAGTGATTTTAAAAAAATTATCTCATCGATATGGGAAAATGGCTAAATAAAGACAGAACCTACAAAAGTAAATCAAGAGGCTGCAGCACAATCAGCAACTCCCGCTGCACAGCGGCGAAGCAGGTGCAGTAAGAATGGCCAGTACAACAGTCACTCTCCTTTGCCAACAACTCAAGCTCAGTGCTGTTGATGTTGTTTGTGAGGAGATGCTGGAGCGCCTCGGAGGGTGCAACTGTAAAACTGATGGACGAGCTCCAAGCCCTGGATCCTGATGATCTTTACAGTTTCCCTCATTCACTTTGGCTCAATCTTTTTCAAAACAGTAAGTTCAAATCTCTGAACAATTAGTTTTGTGTTCACAACAGATTTGAATGTATCTCATTCGAACACATTGCACATGTTTTGGCACATTTGTGCAAAGGAGAAAGTACACTTGACTTCAATTTGCACAGTAACAACTTGCACACAGCTCGCTGATTAAAAGCTGATGAGTCGATTCTCAGTGAACTTGTCATTCACAACTTCTAAACATCTTTTTACCGTTTGAGCCATCGCATGCGAAATGATCCATTCGATTATCAAAATCCGTCACACATACAGATATATTCTATAGATATCAATGACATAGAATGTTTGTGATGTCTGCTGAATTGGCAATTACCTGCCAGGTGACAGTAATGAACTAGGAATCACAATATGACTTTACATGAGTCAAGGATTCAAGTATTCAAGGATCATTTATTGTCATCATGCAACACAGGGCTGCACATTGAAATGCAGTTGTAGCTTTCACTGATGTGAATGCATGGCTCATTCAAGGACTGTCCGGAATTTGAAAATCTGACAATCATTTCAGTTTTTTCCGTTTCTGGCTATGATAAATGGTGTCATTTTGGCAATTTTTTATATAACACATGCTGCCGGATTTGGGGTTGAGAAAGTTGGAAACAAAAACGCATCATATATTTTATTTTCAGCAGTCACATAATCCAAAGAATAGAATAGTTAGGGATGCATTCATTGCCCATGTTTGTTTGCAGCGGTGTGATTAGACGAGCCAGAGCTACAGATGTTTGGGACCAGACCTACCAAGGCCTACCTGAAGCTACATGCACGTTTTTAACAGAGTCAAAGGTGAAATGTGGCATTTGAGTAAAGGAATATTTGACTTCTCCAATACAGAAATATGATTTTTACTCATTTCCTTTGTATACAACATAATATTCTCTATTTTAATGTATACGTGTCACTTAAGAAGCAGTTTATATTTCAAATAATTACATTTACACCTCAAGGAAATGTAAACTGATCCCGCTGTGAAATGTTTCCTCCCGCCACGTTTTATGAAGTCAATTTTTCATTCACAATTTGTCTGGATGTAATAAATGTGAAGGAAAAGTGTGTTTGTAAATGATCAGTTATTACTGTACACCAAGAGAGTGGCAACATATTGAAAGGAGCACATGCTAATGAGAAACAAACACATTATGCCTCTTACGCTCTTTGATGATCAACACAGGCACCCGAAGACAAGAGAATAAACAAACGTGGAGTCGCAGCTGGAGAATCAAACCGCCGCGTTACGGCTGATCAGAGCTTCCCTCGGCTTAGGTGAGACAAAGCACCTGAGCTTTAAGGTGCATTCTTCACTCTCAGTCCGGCGGTTATGAGTGGAAGGAGCAGCTGAGTGTTTGAAGGTGTTTCACGGGGGGGCCATCCTCCAACCCTGAGAGAGAAGAAGAAAGTGTTTCTGATCTCCTGTTACACTTCATTTGAGTCTTTGAATGCATTCACCGGATGTAATTGTTCTGAGGCTGAGGAATAATGGGATCACTTTGAAATAGAATACAATGGTAATTTAATGTCCTTGTGTGTGTGTGTGTGTGTGTGTGTGTGTGTGTGCATGTGTGTGTGTGCGTGTGTGCGGGTTGCCTTGTATCCAGTTGCGTCTTTCAAAGATCTTCCAGTTTCTCCAGGCTCTGTATTGATTGTAACTCCATCCTCTGGCCTCCAGTCATCAGTCTTTACACGCTGATGTACATGCTGTTTTTCATTCAGCTCATTTGTTGTGTTCCTTACTGACAAGTTTGTGTCTGGGGGCCGATTATCAAAACAGGACTACTGTTACACCACAAAATTAGCAGAATTCACCATCAGGAGTGAGAGCCATTTAGAGACCATCTGTTGCATGGAAGCTTGGAAAAGATGTGTGGGGTATTTCTTTCCACGTAAAACAATGTCTCCATCCTCCCAGCACTAGAGCATGGGTTGCGAGGTACGGTCACAAGTTTTCATCCACACAAAATAAGGTAGCTTGAGGTTGCAGTTGGCAGTGGTGTTGAACTGGACTGCATTATATTGAGAAGTGTTTCTATGTCATTG
>CALSBV010012138.1:1527206-1547764 GCA_943590825.1 Bovichtus diacanthus
TCTTATATTGGCCAACAATGTGCAACCTAAACTTGAAAATGAAATGTTTTAAATAAAAAATGTCAATGGTGTGCTCTTTTCTAATAAAAATAAAAATGGAAATAGGCTGGTGGAAGATTATTTTTATATATCCAGGATTCCCGCAGGCCTCTTTTGTGGAATCTGCGAAGGACAACCATGGAGACCACTGGTGCTGGGATCCGATTTTCTCAAATGCAACAATCAGAGGACACTATTTAAATGATCTGGTTTTAAAACTGAATGAGAATAGCAATTTTATTGATAAAAGCACAGTGTGTAGACAACAGCATGTGCCTGCAGTGACAATAATGACAAAGCCAGAGAATTTATAGGAACAATCACAAATGCCTGTTGGCAGATATACACCATCACTGAAAGACCACCAACATTTATTGCCTATCAAACTAATCTATCAAGCAAATGCATTCTGCTTGAGAAAGGAATTAAAGTCTCAACTGCTATCACTAGTCACTGGATAACAAATAATAAATACCCACTGCAGAATTGGGTGAGCTACACATGAGGGAAGAAAACGCTAGAGTCAGAGAGGTATCTGTGAGTCAGTGAACTGGAACTCCCCATGCCTACACTCTTTACCTTCACTCTGACAGGGAGGACCTGCTCAGGAGACTGGACGCCCACACACACAGGAGAATTAAAGGAACTACCACCTCTTCAACATGCTCAGGGTTTGGGTGCCCACTTGAAGCTTTAAGGGTAAAAGTGTTGGAAGCATAACTCAAGGTTTTAAGATGCATTTCAAACACCACGCTCCAAGCTTGTGCTGCAGCATACGCTTATGTTCTCTAGTTTAGTTGTTGGCAGTGGTGGAAGAGGCCTTCAGATCCATTACTTATTCAAAAGGTTGAAGAACAACATCGCAAAAAATACTCCATTACAACTACTGCATTCAAACTCTTAAAGATGTATTATCATCAACATGTAGTATAAGCAGCTATAATCCACATATGTATGATAACAATGTGAAAACAATGTGAGAATGTAAAATGAGGCACATAGTAGTATTTTCACCTGAACCCGCAGCTCCCCTCGGCTTTATCAAGCTTTATTTAACTGTCCAGCCCACAACTGTACTGGTTTGGTTCTCCCTCTCTGCTCCCACAGCATCGTTTTTAGCAGCAGCAGCAGCTGTTTTCAGTGAAAAAGCCAGAAAAAACATGGTATACTACCTGCTAAGCAACAAACAGCAGACGGGCACATTTAGAGACTCGCTGGATATATCGGTCAAGAGTTGGACAGTGACCCAAAACAGAGCAAAAACAAAAGTGAACATTGCACTTGCATTCATCAGGTGGCCAGAAGCATGACTTCAAATAGTGATAATGTTTCTACATAACTGCTGGATGTGTAAATAAACAGCTGTTTGCTAACAAGTGCAACACAACGTATAAGGTGATGATGTTATGATGTTATGTTCACCAGCTAGTCGCTAACTTTGTCTGCTGTTTGGGTTTATCGGAGCCTATTCACTGATAACAGTTGCCTGCTGGATGAGCTAAATGCTAAAAGAGGCTAAAAGAGGCCCTATAAGCACTACCAGCGACACCTTTCACATCACACATCAGATCTGATTCATTGTTCATATAAATAATATTGATTAGTGAACTTTTGTTTCTGACATGGTTGCATATTTTGTACTTTCTACATCTTCTGCATTTCTGTAAAACACCAACATTTTGTGCACACTGGTTTCTTTCCTCACATGTTTGTGAAATGTATGCCTATTTCCACAGCAAAATTTATCTTTGATATTAGCATACAGTATGGCACTCATTACACATCAAATGTTTTCAAAGAGATCCTCTTGCACGGATCAACTCATGTCTGTGTTTAGAGAGTTTCAGCTTGTTTTGCATCCTACACATATATCCTACAGCAATGCCGATTGTATCACAACTAAGCTGACTTTTTCAACTTTCTGGAAACTCGGCTTCAGATAGGGAAAAATTTGCATTAATTAGATAGGCTCTTTGAGTAGCAAGAATATGCTGCAGGATGAATATATTAAAAGGAATTTTGAGACATGCTATAAATACTAAACAACATTGTTTTTCAGAACCTGAGAGGGATATATAGAAGGATAGACATGGTGCTCGAGGTGTGGAGACTCTTACCCACCATGTACTTGTTTACAAAAATGGTTAGTTCAAATAAAAAAAAAGACAAAAAAACCCAGAAAAATACTACTTTTAAATGTAAACTTGTGCATAGCTTAGTCACTCTCCGTGGAGTCATATCTCTGGAGGTTTAAAGGATTTTACTTATGTATGAGCCTTCTGGCTCAAAGATAACATAAAGTAGAGTACCTCCCAGCTACAAGTGGTCAAAATAATCAGCCAGTTGAAGCAAATAATTATAGTTTTAGCACCTTCCAGTACTAGTTATGCTATTGCTTAAGGCAAACTCACTGGTCTATCTGAGTACTACAGCTGTTGTATGAGCATCAATATGCCAAATGCCATAATCTCTGAAAACTACTAGAGACTATATGTATAATGACTCCATTTTAAACTGTGTCCTGTGTTGTTGTTGGGCGCCATAGTTCCTGGTAGGTCCTCCCAACACCTTAGAGTCAATTCTTTCAAGAGAGGTAAATTTGATTGTTTAAATGCTTAAAACAAACTACATCTACATTTTCCCCCACAAACGACCTCTTGTGGTCATGACAGTATTAATCGTCCGGGACTAAGCACGAGGGAGTTTGGGGTGGATGGTTGAATCAGCAAAGCATGTGAGTGCAGTCTACACCTTGTGTCCTACCAAGATAAGATAAGATAGAACGTTATTTATCCCCAGGGAAATTGTTGTATTATTAGGGAAAGACACAGTAGGAGACAGTCTAAGATTCAAAAATGTACAAATAGTGAAAAAATGTTTCATACAAATATATATATATAGAACAATTTAAAAATAAGATGAGATGAGATGGGGTAAGGTGCAGTATTTGGCAATATAACATAAAAAATAGAAATGACCAAACCAACCATACCAACAGTCAAGATTGGTTTATTTTATCCATGGTAGTGATGTAACCCTTTCTGTAACAATAACCCTGATCTCAAGCAGTTCAGAAAAAGCTCAAATGAATTGTTTTGGGAAGACACTGACAAGCAACCAATTTTGTTGTTTAGGTACGAGGACTTGTTGAAAACCATGTAGCCCAGTAAGACTTGAATAAAAACAACATCAACTGACTCCTTTTGATACAAAGGTGAAGCAGTTCTACTACACCCTGTGTCTGAGGGCGAGCCCAGACACCCTGGCAAGGAAACTAATTCCGGTCACTTGTACCACAACCTCATTCTTTCGGTTACTACCCAAAGCTCCAAAAAATTGGATAGAGCTGGAAAGTTGAAATCAATCAAATATGTCTGTCTGTCTGTCTGTCTCTTCGTCCATCTATCTATTTATCTATCTAGAGAATAAATGAGTGAAAATACAGTACGGGAAGATAAAACACAAAATAGACAAAGATTAAAAAGCTGCCGGGTAGACAGAGACTTGTGGAGTCAATGATGTGAGGGTTATGGGATGATAATGATATAAGTGAGATGATAATGACAGCTATAATCATCATATAGCAGCACTTCACCAAAATAGCTCGTGAGACTTAACAGTATCTATACTACATCTTCTCTGTAAGAGTCATGGTGACGCGTGTCATTACAAAAATGACAAGATCGTTACCATTTATCCATTTGGATCGTCAGTGGGTGCTTACGTTGTGACGCACCATTTGATATAATGCTGTTGAAGCAGTGCATACTGTCCTGTACCAGATTTTATGATTAAGCATTTTTCCGAAAGCTAACATCAGCAAAAAAACAAAACTCAGCCACGTATTCCAGCATGCTTTCCTTGCAAATCTTATTTCTCAACATCAGTTTCCTCAGGCATGTCATGCAGCGTTATTACTGAGAATTAAATCTAGGCAGCTTTATGATTATTGTATAGCCACATGTCATAAAAAAAATCTAATTCACTTCCCACTGGTGATATAAACCCTTTAATTAAATATGGTATTTGCAATGGAGCAATGCATCATAATACACTTTATTGCTTTGAAGGTTTTTGAGGTGCAGGCAGCACAGCCATCATTTCACAGCTGACTTTTCAAACGTCCTAACACAAAATCTGTCAAAGTCACATTAACATCACACTGCCGCCGTGTATAGGAGCAGCTATTTTGAGCTGCTCATGAGTCAGTGAGGTCACCCCGTGAAAAGCAAGATTCACCTGAGACAGACAGCTGTGTCGGTGCTGGCAGGCTTCCTTCTGCACCGCGGAACAAACAGCAGCATATGAAAAGAAAAGCCTCACTTCAATTATGCATGTGTTCAAATGAGGAGCTTGCAGTGTTGGCTCCTGTGCTTCCATATGCATAGACAGCAAACCGGATCTCTACATCGTGTCTTCAAAGACCTTCCCGGTATAGTTTTCATTACATGGTATGTCAAGCTAGATGTAAAGACAGAAAATTATCCATACATGTAGCCGTGTGGTTCAATAGGGTAGGATATGAAAACGGCATAAATAATAGAATTCTCTCTACAATTCTTACTGGTGGCCTCATTGTTTGAAAGAAAATCTCTAAGGGTCCGCTTTATGGAAATGTTCCCTGCTGACTCTATTCATATATGTCATTATTATGTGAATTATGTGTCTATAGGTCCCAGGCTTCAGGGTGATTGGTGTGTCACATCCCCCCAAATGAAATATTTGTAATTGATGGTAAACATGAAACTTTTAACACCCCGTTCACTTTTAAGTTATATCAAACTATTCATAATAATAATAATAATAATAATAATAATGGTAATAATAATAATAATAATAATGTTGTAGTGTCCTTAAATTGCAACTGTGGTGTTAAAAGCTCCATTCACCTGCTGAGGTTGAGGTCAACGATGTTATCTGCTCAGACCCAACTTCTCCCCATCGTACGAAATGATAAGATGGCGCCCGGACCAGCTGTGGAGGGGCACGCTTGTAGAAAAATCAATGAATAATGTAACCAGACTGACACCATCATCAGATCCTTCCAAAAGATGAAAAGAACTACTGCCCTACTCAGAATACCAATCCAATAACAAATATGTTGCCAAAGGTTTTATGAGCAAACTCAAAGTAACAGTTTGAGGTACGTACCTTTTGTAAAGAAAAGTTCAAACACTGTCCTTCCAACATGCATCTTGGTTTAAATGTCTGTAGCGTGCTTAAGTTGGAAGGCAAAGTCCTGAAGAAAGATTCCTGTACTTCAGTGGCTCATGCCCTGAGGTTGTGTGTTGTGTAAACACAGCCAGTGTCCCTCACCTCTTTATGTGACAATTGACATTTGATGTTAAATTCTCTCATGCTTGTACTATGTAGACATAGTCTGGGACTATGAGGTGACAGTGTTTTGACAGACACATAATATATCTCTCTGTAGTGCTTGGCAGTGCCGATCAACAATAAACATGCCTGGATGCCTGCTGTAAGCTATTTTACAGCTCTTGATTTTGCTAATACAGTTTGGGAGAAAAAAAGACTCCCTGCATGATGTTCAACACTTTGCTGTCTGGCAAGAGAAAATTGAACTTAATGTTAATGGACCTTGCTTGTTCCTGTGCTGTGACCTTGCAGTGGAGGAAAGGTCTGTGTGTTCCCTAGTGTGTGTGTGTCTGTGTGTGTGTGTGCGTGCGTGCATGTGTGTGTGCGTGCGTGCGTGCGTGTGTGTGTGTGTAGGATGCTGAGAGCTACAGTACAGCTGACTCCAGACCACATTTACCATGTAGGCTGGGGTTTAGCTGTACAATGCGTAATGGATACATATTCAATTATTTGCTGATGGAAATATGTTTGCTTACACGGTGAAGTCCAGGGGAGACTGTGGTCCTTTTGCAAACATTCTGTCATAAATATGTTGGTTGGTAACTGTGTGTAGGTGGTAACTGTGTGTAGGTGAAATCGTGAGAAGTCGAAACATAAACAGAAAATAATTGCAAAACAGCAAAGCAAGAAAAGTTGAAGAAAATAACATAAACAGAAAAAATAGTAATAATAATACACTCTATTTCCCTTCGAACACTAATCCAATATGATTATAATATTTCACGAGACGAACATATGTGGGATGAGTTTCAATAGATTTCTACATTTCCACATTCCCTCCAGCACTTATAAGATGCAGATGAAATATTTCTAGCATATTTATTTTGGGTAATAAAGTATTGCATCTGTATTCTTCCAGGTATATTCTCTCCAGCTGTCTCTCTGTGAAGCAGTTGTTGTTTTAATGTGGTCTAGTACACATGTTATTAATTAGTATCAATCACAGTTTCCAATGCTTTGCACCATTTTACAAGCAAAAATTGCCTCAAAGTGTTATGTGAAGGTCATTTAGCCTTCACATAACACTTTGTGGCAAATTATTGCTTATAGCTTATGAATTGTTTATTCACATTTACAATGAAAGAGATCATTCCCAACATAGAATACTGAGGTTGATTATAGGTATGAATAGTTGAGAAAAGATGACAGTGTGTCAGCAGAGCTCTGTGCAACCAAGAAGGACGGTGATTTATTATGATTGAGTTATATATCATGTTATCCGTGTTCATACACCGTGAATCATTTACCCAGCAGTGTATGATTGTGTAGCATCAATGAAAGCCAGGTTTTATTTCAGTTATGTGCTTCCACATGCAACTTCACAACAGCTGGATTTGCTTGAGCCGTGTGTGAATGGCTGTGCATGCAATGTAAAGGTTTCCCTTCCAATGAACCATCTGATGCTGCCTGCAGCTTTCAACTTTCGCCTGTTTACATGGCCCCTGGGGGTCAGGGAGGGGGAAAACAAAGACCCCAGATTATGACGCCATAAATCTGAAGTGGCTTTTTATTTCCAGGCAATGAAAGGGATGATTTATGCTGACATAATTGCCAACACCATAAACTACTTAAAGAACCTGCAGATCACTAAATTTTGAATGGAACCATTAACCATCTCTTAGCATTCCTGCCTCCACGCCGTACTCTTACAGCTGCTTAGTGTAGATGAGGGGAACATGAAACTGTTTGCTGTTAGGAGCTTTCAGCCTACAGAGCTTTTGACATGATCCATATACACACCATTACGTGCTATCATCGTGGTTTTAAATGAAGCACTTGCCATCAGCTGTTTTTTTCAGGACACAGTTCAAGACTTCTGAGCATCATAATTGGTGTTTTGAAAGAATGGACAAAGCAAATCTAATCTCTGCCTCTCCACTGGTCTGCTGAAAAAAAAAATGTCTTCCATTCTTTTCCCGTTAACGTTTTTTTGGGGGATGTCGTATGCTGTACAGATTGTAAAATTGACTTGACTTGAAATACAAACCTCAGGATGAACAGCTGACCTTTCTCAAACACTGAATCAGACATTGAAACACATAATTACTGCACACATTCAATGATTTCTCCTTTAAAGGAATACAACATTTTGGTAAAAACATTTATTCATAACAGTGTGATGTGAAGATCACATCTGGCATTACCTAAAGATAATAATTATGTGATACCTTTGTCACAAAATGAAAAGTCCACCCAGCTGATTTGCTTAAAATGTCTGTCTGTTTATTCCTGCACAGGAGTAAAAGGTTAATTATGACTTACAACTTAAAATGCAAAAAATAACTGGAGACCTTGACATTTTGATATTTACTCCGATATGTTTATTTTCCTAGCACTTGTCATTTTTGTAAAAGTTGTGTGTATTTGCCTCTGAGCTACACTAAAAGCAAACCGTTAACATTGTTCCGCATTCAGGGAGGCACACTAATGTTTTTCCCATCCCGTTACAAAAGCCTAGTTACGGAAAATAAATTCTAAAATGTCAAAGTATCACTTTCACGGAGAGAATCTTTAGAGAAAATCTGGTTCCTGAAGCATCCAAAGCAGGCTAGGATGTCTGCTTGTGTGATTCATCCCTCTAACGTAGACCTCTTTAGAGGAAGGCCATGTTGGGAGACAGCTCCCCGCTCCCTAAATGTGGATCAGCAAGCTTAATATTTCGCTGATTGCTTTTATTTGGGGAAATAGGCCTGGAAACGGAGTGGTATGCTTTTTGCTTGCAGCACTTTACCACCTACTTGAATCATGCCCATCCATTACCATCTGTGAGCCCCATATTATAGGACAAACCTGTGTGTGACTGCTCCACATGGGTATTTATATACACCAGAGGGAACTGATGGATGAATTCAGATTTGCTTCCCAGGAGTTTGAGTGGATGTTTCCATTTCTAGACTGGGGGAAAATGCTCCGTGCGGCCCCTGGGAATAAAGTATCTGAGGTGCCTGTGCTGCAGTTTCCATCCGATTACCTCACCTCAAACTGGTGCTGTTATTTCAGCAGCCTTCTGTTCACATTTTCTATGAAGCAGAGCCACTGCATAAACATTATACAAAGTGAGTGCATGTTTAAAACCAACCCTGTCTCATACAATATGATATTCCGGGGGAAACGCATTTACTCCAGGATTACGGCCGCATTATAAAACACATGGTTATTGAAACAAGACGGAAAAAAACAGGCAACAAAGCTACTTTAGTAACGTTACTTCAGCTACGGCACCGGTCAGGGAAGAAGAAATACAGTGTGCGCCGCTACGCCCACTTCTGGACTCCACTGTTTTCCTTCTCCTTCATTTATCCCAAAAACATAGACTTTGATTTGTTTCAGGGTCATATGCACATGTTTATGGGACCTGAGCTGCTTTTATCTTTGGAATATTATAAGTTCGATCTAATTCATGAAATGTATGTATTTTCTATAGAACTCATGCATTCTATAGAAATGTTTTTCCAGCAATACCTTATTTATCCAGACACAATAATGCACACAGATTATATGGAAGTGTAATGAAAATAAATTCAATCCAACCGAACATTAAGACTGGTGAGTTAATCAGCCATGATTTTAATGTTTGCTAATGTTGGATGCATGTGCAGTGCTTGTAAGCAGAAATCTAATTGTTCCACTGTGAACAGGTTGTTCCCCTAATGTACACTAATAGCAGCTCTCCACACCTGAGCAAAGTTCACTACAGGCGTGTGAACCAGATTGCATTCCATTATTGTGCTCACATATCAAATGATGTATCTTCCAGTACTGTAACACTTTCTCTTGGGGTCTGGAGCTGTTTTATACATGGAGGAGTTCATCGCTTCATAAACATGCATGTCAGTAATTATAATAAAATTTAAACATGATAATCAACACTGGAGTTGCACTGTTTTCATATAATAATGAATTGCAGGTTTTAATGCATCATTTGAAATAAAAAAAACAAAGACCAACGGTTAGTAATCAAATCAGATCAGAGATTACATTTTTTTATTCATGTTTTAATGTAAATGCTTTGTTTTTCTTGTGTTGCTTTTGTCTCTTTCAACAGTCGGTCATCTAAATGAATAAGTAAAAATGAACATACTGTATTTTCTCACTCATCTGTAAAGGTCTTCATTTAGTAATACTTTTAGTTCATTTATCCAGGTTTTCAGGTATCTGAATTTATCCTTTTGTGATCTAAGATAACATCTTTCATAGACATATTGTATCTGCTATTTGTAGTTTTTTTTATTTTTCCATGGATGGTGATTCAGATGAGTGTAACAATTTAAGGACTTGTTTGGTTTCAGAACAAATTTTTCTCTTTCTGTACATCCAATCAAATTATTTGAGATAAGCAATGCTTAGTCACAGTCCTGAAAAGTCACGTTACAGACTGCAGCAAGAAACGTTCATTGCAAAAGCTTTAACGGCTCACATTGCAATCGAGTAGCTGATTCATGCTTTCCAAATCATCTTTGGTGTGTGTGAAGTCCCTGTTGATTGTTCCCTCTCCAGCCAAAGAGTCTTACAAATCAAAATCCAACGTGTTATGTAGGGTAACGTTTTCTATCCATGAGAAGATTTATCAGTTTTGACACCATGACAGACAGTGCAGCCAATCAAAATATAGAAAATATAGAGGTGGCAATGACCTGATAACATCAGTTCCTATTTGATCACAAAGACGACAATGGAATTAGCATCTTGAAAGTCCCACATGACCCAAGACTACTGTTGCAGCTTGCGGTCACCGTCCGTGTTCAGATTCTTTACTTAAAAGAGAACTCCACTGATTTGTCATTGCACTCCTAGAAATGTGTCACACTTTTTTTTTTCAAACAAGGACAGTTTAAAACAGAACTAAAATCAATGCAGCTGAACCAGAGGTATCCTTTTTTTTAGTCCATGCATTCTTCTTCCTTGTCAAAGCCCGGCACCTACATTACCCACAAGGCAACTGGACCTCCGGCAGTTCGCCTGAGGACAGAAGCCTGGGTGAACAAAGCAAGTTGATAAGCACCGTTGTGGTACCTTTTATCTCTGATTGGGGATTTAGGCTTTGTCTAACCAGTTAAGGCAAAGAAAGCCTGGCTCTGTCCAATTAGCTGCATGGTACCCCCCCAGGACAGGCTGTGACAGTCCGTGTGTCACAACTACACGTTACATCCCTACTAGGGAGGGGCTCTGAAATCCGTTTGACACCAGGTGATTGTCATTGAAATGAGTTAACATCACACCTGTTTGATAAATCCAATAAAAAAAAAATAGATGGATCAATGCAGCCATAATGTGAATCCTCTCGCTTTCACCTGGTTGCACGATCAGCGAGCTCAGCGGGATCACTTTGCTGCCCACGGGTGATTACCTGTGCAGGCTGACCAGCAGCGGCTTCAGAGTGACAGGGCCAGGCACTGTGCTGAAGAGAGGAGGGGATCAGGGCTTAGAGGGAGGCTGCCTACAGTAATCCTGGATCACAGAGTTAGCTCGGTTAGCTTCTCCCACTCACTGCGGGGATTAGAGACACTGAGTTGACCACTCTGATGAAACACTTGCAATATCTGGGGACTGACAGAGACCTGGCAGGAGTACAGGTGACTCAGGGGGTGATGGGGGGAGGATGAGGGATGGACCTGCATCCACTGACAGCTCTGATGGAGACGTCCATTGTGACTTTCTAATGGAACCAGGCCAGCCTAATTAACATTATTTCCATGTGGGCATGAGCTAATATTAAAACTGCAGAGTGAGATTATCCTGCCAGTATTATATACAATGGTCAAAAATACTAGTACTATAGTTAAGTTCTTTAAACATGACATTTTTAATTAAAACAAAGAAAGTGAAAGCCTTCCTCCAAGACTTAATCTGCAATTTCTCCTCGTGTCTCTTTGTGCGGATTTACAAGAGAAAAAGAACCCACCGGGGTAAGGGCCAGAGTCAAAAATAATGAATAAGGGCCAGCTGTTACTGTGTAATGTAATGTATCAGGTCCAGGTATTTATGTCCTGATGTGATTATGTGTCACCGTGGTTACCAAATGCGTAATTATATAGATTGTTCATAAAGATGGCTTCCTTGACGGTTGAAGACACACTGTAATAGTAGTTTAGCCTTTGAAATAATGATAACGGACACAGACATTCATGATTTCAACATGATATATTATGAAGACGTTGGCAATCCCTCGACTTTCAAACTGGCGGGTTAACATTTCTGTCTTTTCTTGAGATCTCACCATCTGCTGGATGGATTGTCATGACATTTACTATAGATAGTTATGGTCTCCATGTGATGGATTCTAACCCTCTGACCTTTCCTATAGTGCCATCATCAGGTCAAAACTAAGATGGTAAAAAATGGGAAACATCATACCTACTAAACATCAGCAGTGTGACTGTAAGCATTCAGCTCCAAGCACGTTAGTACAGGCTCACAGAGCCGCTGGCATGGCGGTAGACTCCAAGTCTGGTTGTTGTTCAAGCTGTCACCTTCCCACATCTTTTGCAAAGGTTTCTTTTTATATATATATATTTGTGTATGTACGTATGATGTATCTGTTTATATCTTCTGCTTATAAACCTAACCACTTTTACTGACGTTAATCATGTCTACCAAATAGTATGCCATAACATTACACAAGTCTTTTGCAGAAAATAGCTTTCACGTTGAGATTCTTCTTCTTAGATAAATAAATATGTCATGAAGACCATTCAATCCTTCAGGTCCTAAACGTGGAAGAGAATGCAAAGTGTTTCCAGGGTAAAGGAGATCCGTTCCAAGTTTTGATGCAACCAATAAACACTTTACGCTGATGAATACATGAGTCATTTGCACAGAAAATTGCTTCTGTCAGCTTTTAAGTGCCGCTCATTACAGTTGTCTCTGTCAGGTCGGCCATCTGCTGGAGATTATTAAAGGAACAGTCCGATTTTTCTCTCTGCTTCTTTTACACAAGTTCAACTGAAATGACGACATAAAAAAAATGCAACAATAATGCCTTATTAATACTGCTCCATGTACAGTAAAGTAAAGTCCAACCAAGGTTTGTTCATTTGTTTGTTTTACTTGAAATGATTTATTTTATGGCACAGTACATTCAGCTTTCATGTCAATCACTTTGTGTATCCAAGAGTAAAGTGAGTTAATGTATAATGTATGAGAGCATGCAGGATGCAGCTTCTCCCCAAATGCTGCTGGCATTATTTATCAACTGTGTACTGAGTCATCACACCCAGACAAACTACTGTCCTTCAGAGTAAGTTTGTCTCGATTTGCAATGGAATAGCTAATGTATTTCTACAAATGTCACTATTGAAAGCTGAGCTTAATGTATCTATTAAAAAAAATGACTTCTAAAAAAGCTTGGCAAAATGTGAATATCAGTTAATCTTTCTCTGCCATTTATGATAAATTAACATTTTCTGCCATGGATAATTAAGATTGATAAATATCAGTTAATGCGACTGCTGTGGAAGATCTACGGCTCGTGGATTCCGACTTTTAAGAAATAGTTTAACATTTTGAGAAATATGCTTGTCTGCTTTTTCTTCCAAACAATGGATGAAAAGGTTGATACCAATATCATGTCTGTCCATGTCCATTAATGTTGTGTTGTGTTCATTTAACCAGTTATCAAAAGAAAATGCATAAACGACAATATCAATATTGTGACTGTGAGTCAAGTACGGAGCTAGAGTTAGCCTAGCCTAGCATTAAGACTGGAACTAGTTCCAGTACGTAACTCGTCGGTTTCACATTTCAGTTTGTGTACGGGTTAAAGGTGCAATGTGTAGTTCTGAGACACCTGATGTATAGATATAGAGGGCAGATTTCCACCTCTAAACTGGGTCCATACAATCTAAACTCATCAAATCAATCATCAAAACCATCAGTTATCAAAAATATTTATATTTTAGTTGTAGTAGTTTGTCATATTCATTGTATTCTAAGTTATTACAATTTATTCTTTATATTGTGTATTGCATTTTTTAGCTGTATATCTCTCTGTTCTTCTTCTTCTCAAATACTGAACTATCACTCTAAGGTGTGAAATACAATGGCCTTCATTAAATGACGCTTCCATGCCTTTAAATAGCAATAAATATATGTTCTTATTAATGTGTGGTGAATGGTCATGTAAAATGAGATTAGGGAAGAAATCTCTGTGACATTTTCATTGTGCTATTGAACCACACATTCATATTTTACATAACACAACTAAAAATGAACAAGAACCACTAATTCTGATGGTAATTCCAAAATAAATCACCTTCTGGTAAAAAATGAGTACATATAGAAGTCAGAACAGAGTTGTCTTTGGTGTTATAGGACAGATAACCTGCATCAACGTGGTCCTGCATCAATGTGGTAATGTGTGGTAATACACATGTCTACCAAATGGGACAACCGTGGAGAAAACACAGGGTCAGTCACTGTAAGGCCAAACAACAACTTTACAAAGAGACAAAATATAACTAAATTAGACTTTCCTTGACACTAATATCTTCAGATTTTCTGTAATCAAGCAATTAATTACAAGCATATATTAGAAAACGAGCTGCCTTTTTTGGCAGCAGTCACCATGCGTGTGTGTGTGTTTGTGTGTGTGTGTGTGTGTTTGTTCATTATCATGAACTTCTGCCTGAAATAATCATTAGAGCACAAAATGTGGATAAATACGCCGCTTAAATATATTCCCCAACTTATGCACTCTTTCCTCTTGTTTGAGTAACGTTTGCTTAAACCTACAGAGACCAGCTGCTTCAGGATATCTGTGAGCTGTTAAAGAGTTGCTTTCTCAATAGGAACTAATGGTTCCACAGACAGAGAAGGAACGTCAGAATATACTGAGAGATGTTCCAACACAGTGTTGGCTTTGGTCTTTTCATGGAATTTGTTGAAAATAGGAACAATATAAAATAAAATAATGCTATCCTTATTCTTTAAAAAATAAGTTTAGGATAACTGGTCCCAATTTGGTCTTATTTTCTTATATGTGATATTAAAGTCTCACTACTATTTGACCAGACAAGCTCCTTTGGCCTTCCAATTAAAAAAGATTTTCTTCACATTACCAAAGAATAATGCCAGCAAAATCCAGTGTCGCCATGAATGCTAAGTCCACACTTTAACCCAATGTATCATTGTAACAGAAATGTGTATTTGCATTGCAGAGCGCATTTTGTTCTTTGTTGGTGTTTTTTGTTTCCTCCCGCAGACAACAGATAATCAGACGTGAACCTTGAGTAAATTTGTGATAGCAGACACACGACTATGATACCGTACGATATGAAAACACTTTATCATCAGATCCAATCTGAAGTTTTTCTTGCATCACAGCAGCTTCATTTTCAACACCAACAGAGACAAACATTTAAGACAAGAAACCAGGGAACAGACGTTTAACGTAACATTACAGACGCAGTAATTTCTTCTTCCACCGTTCTGACTCTTCTACAGCTGAGACATCGCGCTGCACTGTTTCCCTCCACCTTCACAGACGCTGCACAGACAATCCTCTTCTCCGGGGATCGTCAAAAGCCATTCTGGGAAACGCAGGAAATCGGTACTTGAAGTAGAAGTAGACGAGGCAGCTTGAGGGAACATGGTTCCACCAAAAAAAAGTAAATTACAACACTTAATCACTCTAGGGACACACTGAACATCACAAATTGATGATATCTAACAGTGTGAGAGTATCCGCAGGTGGATTCCTCCTTTCACCTCAGATTCAGTAATGCATGGCTTTAACCTGGATCCAACTTTTTTTCTCTTTTAAGAAGTGGAGATAAAACACATTCTACCACATAGACCACATTTCATTTTCAAGGGGCTTGTAGATCATTTCTACAAGAGCTGCCAGTTATGCCTCACTGCGGCAGTGATGGCTCCATTAACGCCACCAGGCCCATTTAACCTAGTTACTAACAGCAAATGAATGTTTCACTTCAGTGTTCATGAGGCCGTCACATTTCAGGGCTTGGTGAGATTAATGACATCAGTCACAATGTGGTATATATCTACCTCTGTCCCAACCAGAGCCCAAACCAGAACTCCCCAATATGGGACCAACATTTCATGGTTCTCCAGCTGTTGTCTTTCAAGGACATGCTATAGTAGAGCGAAGCACTCCAGACACTCCGAGCTAATGGACCTCGAATGTGGAATGACCCAAAAAAGTGAGCTACTCACTCTGGAGTGTGACAGGCCCTGATTACAGAAGTGACAGTCCGGACATCCAGAAGAATTACTGTGATTGTTCTGCTGGAGTCAAAGGAAAGGGGAGGGCCCGCAGGATAAATCATTCTTTATCTAGTCTATCAGATGATTTCAAAAAAAAATTCCTTGTGGACCTTGAGTAGTGTGTGCTTCACTAACATAAACTCTGAGTACATCTTTTCAGTATGAGATGCAGTTAGGTGTCCATAAGACAGAGACAATTGCATCAGAGCTCCACTACCCATAGGCTTTCTTCTGTATCTGAATTAGCCTTGATTCTTTCTATTACCGTCCATAGTTCATTGCAACTCCTGCAAGGTGTTTCCCTTGAGTAGGCTTTTGAAATATTCACTGATAGTAGAGAAAGTCAATGTTTATAATTACAAAAAAACTTTTTAAATCACTTCAAAGCCTTGCCAATACAAGCTTGCATTTCTGAACAGCATGCAGGTTCTTCTTCATTTCCATTGTATGCCTGCTCGCTCTCAGTGTCAAGAGTTGTGCAGCTCTGCAGATCAATCATTTCCTTCCAGTCCTCCAAGACATTACTGGGACAATATAGAAAGAAGCATCAATTTAGTCTCAACTAAACAAACAAAACAATATGAAACAGTAAAAACAGCCATATCTTCAAATATTTATGAGCAAACTTTAAAAGGTAGCTGTGTTTTGTTTTTTGGTCTTTTTTTTATTTTAAGGAACTCAAAGTTCTATTCAGGTTCACAAGAATGTGAGTCTTATTTTTGTAGTGATGGATGTCTTAGCAGGTCTAAATGTCCTTCAGGAGACCAGAGTTTAGCCTTTTTATTAACTATAACCACATTCTTTCTCTAACCTTAACAAAGTTCTTTAGCTGCCTAACCATACCATAACCATGCAAAATCCACACTCCCTAATAAAAATCAATCTGTCGTTGCCAAGTGCAGATATTGTAGAAAGCAAATATTGCTAAAATGTTGACATGGGTGTAAAGAACTAACAAACAAAATTAAACTGTGGAATGTACTCTGTAGTTTTATATTGATGTTTTTCTCTTAGTTATGATGCCATTGTACTCACCAAGTAACTGTGGAGATCTGGTAACATGGCAACAGTGTCTGTTGGGACGAGATGATATAAAAGGAAATGTGGGAAATGATTCCTCATTGCAGAGAACGTTTTTAATTAAGTGCATTCAAGAATTATGATAGATTATATGTGCATGCTGATTTTGAGTTTGCCGAAAAGACACTGTTACAATATCGGAATTCTGAATTCTTTGTCAAAGATGATAGCTCATTTCCAAACTAATGCTGGGAGAACAGCCTTGGCGTTTCTTTAGGGCAACAGGTTGCTGCGCTCCCTGATGTCAGAATTTAAAGGTACTTAGTGAGTTCAGATTTATAAGAACCTACACTAATGATGAAATGAAATGGTTCTAAGAAACACAAATTTCCTTTTAAGTCGGTAGCAGGTTGCAGGGTTTTCTCAGTGTGTATGTAAGAGTGGAGCTGAAATGAGCTCTTTGCTGTGTTGTGCCTTGAAGTCTTGAAGGACATGCTGTAAGCCCTCTGCCTTGTGAGGCAGGTCATGCGTGCTCCCTGATATACTTTTTCATCCTGTTGGTGATAGCAGGGATTACAAATGTCTTTTTTTGTTTGCGACTGGCAGAATGTCATTCTTTTGTTCCCCTTCCTCAACCTCAAACACAGTGTGTCCCAGTCTGTCAGCACCTCTCTACCTTTTGTTTTACCAGTTGCCTTTCATTTACCTGGCCACTTCAAAAAGCAATGCATAGTCAACTCCCTTCCTGAGATGAGGTCAAACACATACAGAGCACTGCCCACCACGCTTTTTATTACCATAAATGTCAGTAGTCCTCTTCATCCTTTGCACACTTTTATTACTCTGGTGGAAATGTCAAATGTATTTGCGATCATCGTGATGGCCCTGATGCTCAGGAAAATGCTGGTTTTTCAAACGGCTGCTCTTTGTTGCACTTCATAAAACTAAGCAAATAGCTAATACCCCATCTGTATTTCTAATATTTCCTCTCCAAATGGGGTGCAAATCCTTTCTCTTTACTTTGATCATCCACTGAACTCCCACACGGAGGTCATCAAATATGTATACATCCCCAACTGTGTCATCACATCAGTGCCTCGCAAAGGCATGTTAACATATAGCAATATGGCTGAGAGGGATATAGTTGTCATGCTGCAGCTGCACAGGAACTTTGCTGCTCTTCTCGCTTGGTTCGGTCTCAGTGCTGCATAAGCTCTTAGTGAGCCAAGGCACTATCTCTCTTCATGCATAATGATAACTCCAGAGTGCATAAATTGAATGTGTTTCCTTATACTTTTCTGCAGTTTCGCATGTTGTCAACACTGTGACAGTTGCTCACATCTCTAACGGGGCTGGCAGAGAGGCTTATTAAGGGTGACACGGTGGTGAAAGAGCACTGCTGACATGACTCATTCAGAAGTCATTGGCATTCTTTGTTGGATGGCTCTGTGACAATGTTGTCTATGATGTTGTCATTGAGAGAGAGGTCATTAAAACTGTGAGCTCGTGCTCAGCACAGACCGTGAGATGCTCTGTGTGAAAATGAAATCCACCCAAGGCCAACTTGTAGTGACTTTACTTGCCCTTTGCAATAATTATTGTCCAGGGTGGATGTCCATATTCTGTTTGCAAACAGAAGAATAATGTCTACAAGTACTACATACCTTAAAGGGTCGGTTAATTAAATCCCAAAATGAAATGTTTTCTCAGTTAGTGGTATCTATCCATGCAGACAGTTTTGGTTGTATGTGAAGCTTTATTTAGATATATTTCTACCACAGAAATGATTCCAGTGAAAACCATTGATAGTGCAACACTGTTTCCGGAAAAAGATGTTGCTGGTGTTACTCTATATTTTTCCTATTACTAAAAAATCCTACGAAGTGTTAGTCCATCTTTCAATACTTTATGAGATTCATGCTCTGTCAGTGGAACTCTGCCTGAAGCCCGTTGGTTCTTAATTTACAAACAGCGCGCAGATACAGTATGTAGTAAAAGAAAATGTGAAAGGCTGAGGCGCGTTTTCACAAAAGGATTGTGCAGCTTTTGTGGTTGCTAACCTGCACAAATAATATATACAAATAAAAATACAGCCCTAACTTGGCTGCCAAGCAAATAGTGTCTTGTTGCCCCTTTTCTATGCAAAAAAAGTCCTGTTCACAAAGATCAGCGCTAATAGCCACACGCAGTTACAGTGAAATTAGTAGCGTCTTCAAAGAGTCGGTGGTAACTGAAGCACCTTCAGGCTATAAGGGTCATTTATTTTAGGATGCAGTGACAGGATGCAAAGACAACTGTGTCATGAAATAGAAATTAATAAAGCTCCTTTACAAAAAAAGAGACAAAATATGGTTATCATATAAACAGATAAACCAATGCTTCCCTCTTCCCCGAATCCTGGGCTTACATTTTCCCATTTTCTCTCTCTTAACTTTATTAGCATACTTGCGATATAATATCATTAGCACTGATTTTTTTTTTAATGCTGTTAGTGAATCGGACCCTGAGACGGGCAGATAGTGGCTGCAAATGATGCACAGTTCATGGTGCGATGAGTGGCGGCAATTCATTCTTTGGGAATTCGCCTTAAAGTATTTTCTTAAAAAGCTGATAACTGCAGTTTTTATCAAACATTACTTAAACAGGAAGAAATATATAGTGCATTTGTTGGGAACTATTTTCAGTGGTGGATTAATCCATATTTGGGGCTCTAGGGAGGATTTGGGGCAGCAGGATGGTGTATGTGTGATTGAGTCAAAATAAAGCACAGTAATTGTAAAAAAGTACTGTTTGTTTATGGTAATGAAGGAATATGTTACCCAGTGCAACAGTGGGGCTCAATGATGTGTTTTAAATATGTTTTGTATAACAATAGAGAGAAACAAGATATATCAGAACATCAAGGAAGCTGGATTAATGGGATACAAATCTGACTGTTTCTCTCGTGTGTCTTTATTTTATCATTAATGAATCACCTTAAATATTTAGGTGCAATATTGTTGAGTCTTGCCTCACAGAACATCTCTTGAGAAGAGTGGTGGAGGTCCTGTATGATTCAGAAAGTTGTACTCTGCCAACCGGCAGAAAACTAGTTCTCTTCCGCTGAGTGTTTATTACTTTTATAGCTCTGGCAGCGGGGTGTGATCACACATTCCAAGCCATAATGGAAAAGTTAACTTTGCTGCATTTTTGTATTTGGTTTGTTTACATGGCCCATTTATAAACAAACCAGTTACATGGACAGAGTTTAGATACCCTAGGGCAGTGGCTCACAAACGTTTTCTCATCAACGTTCCTATTGAATCTTACCGTCCTGTATCTTTATAGACTGTGACTAACAACATTAATGATGGAGATGGAAGTCAAAATGTCTACTGCGAAAGAGGTCTATTAATTGTTGACTCCGATTAGAAATTTGTCACAAAACATTGTCATTGCTTCTTGTCTGGAATCACCCAGTATGAACACAGTTCCTTTCAAGACAGAGATGATGTACCAACATAGTGTGAATGAGTGATTTGTTTTGCATTTGACACTTACAGTGTGTTGTCCTTCAATGCATTTTTTATACTGTCACAAGGAGTCATCAAAGTCAAAAATTGTCAAATTCTACATGTAGGTACTTCAAAAACTGCTAACAATCAACGTAATCTAGGATTTTGCAGAACTTTCCAATACCAACATTCTGTTTAGTGAGTGAGTTTGACAATGACATTGAGTCTTAGTATACAAATAATTAACATATCACAAAGAAATAAAAAATGGCTTCACACCATTGTCCACTCTTGTATGAGGGGAAACGCTCTCATAGACACATGTGAAACCCTCATATACACATGTGAAACATTCATTTCACATGTGTATATGAGGACATTTCACATGTGTATATGTCCTCATAT
>CALSBV010012138.1:1548164-1572741 GCA_943590825.1 Bovichtus diacanthus
CTCCACACTGGCCTGGGAACGCCTCGGGGTCCCCCAGTCAGAGTTGGTCAACGTGGCTCGGGAAAAGGAAGTTTGGGGCCCCCTGCTGGAGCTGTTGCCCCCGCGACCCAACCCCGGATAAGCGGTTGAAGATGGATGGATGGATGAAGTTCTACTTTAGTGAACTTCGACGTCCCGATTGGCACCGTTGACTATTAACAAACTATCGGTATAATGCTGACAGTTAAAACTCCTCCATTAGGCATTCCACAAAACAGCAGAAGAGTTTCCCCATTTGTCTGTGGCAGCTAACCTGATCAGGCTGTGAATCAGTTTATGTCAGGTAGACCTGCAATACATTGAATTAAATACTGTATCTCATTCTAAACCCGGTTGTTTTGATTGCATTGTTATTTCTTGTATATTTACATAAAAATAAATGCTAGTATGGGTTTATACAAGTCCGATTTGTGTGACAGTGCCCTTAGAAATCTGTGTATGTCAAGTGCAACCTGGTCCTCCACTGTCCTCGTATTGTTTAGTAGGAAACATCCTCCTCGCAGTAAACGTGGCTTTCGCGAAATGTGGCGAGGAATGACTCAGATCAATCAGATCTCCTGTTGGTCAGAGTGAACACCCTGCCCGTCTTGTTATGGCTGGCCTGTTGTAGTAATGCTCTTCGCTGTGAGTTTGTTCCGCATGCTGACCCAACTCTCTCAAAGAAGATGCCTCTCCTGTGGCACCATGTGGCCAGACAGAACACACTCGTCCTCGCTGACATTCTTGTGTGCCTGTCGCCTGGGGAGAAACCTTTTCATGCTCTACTGTGTCCACAGAAAGCAGTGCCACTTCAACTCCGACTGCTGGGGAGACTGGGAGCTGTTCTGTGTTACTGTACTGTGAGTCAGAGAGTACAGCCCACTTTAACCTGTATGAATTTTATCAGGAAAAGTGAGTCAACAACCAGGATCCATGTTCAGGACAGTTGTTATTCATGGAAAATAATACTTTGGCAAATAACAATTTCCCTGACTTCAGATAAAATAAGGTTCTCAATTAGTACTTCTTTTACTGTGGATGTGTGATGACAAATCTCCAAGCAACCACGGCCAGCTACATCACATAGCCATTGGTCCATTAGTGAACTGGCCATGGAAAAATGATTTCAGACTCCAAGAATAGAAAAGGACATATGGGGAACAAATTAAGATCTGGTTGTGGGTAAGTTTTATTGGAAGGAAAATTGATTATTTTCACAGAGTATTATTGTTTTAGTATGGCCACAAGTTGTATTGATTGTGACATTATATATAATTATAATCGGCAGTTTAATTGCAGAGTGAGAAGTTCAATCTTTTCCTCAAAAACAAATATTAAAGCCCCTTTGTAATATAAGACAATTGTATTACTTGTGCCCTGCGGTGGCAAACTGAAATGCACAACCCTTTTCCGTACTTACATTAAAATATATAATACTCACAATGGCTTTGAAAGTGAAAATAAAATGTGCATGTATTTTTTAGTGGTGTTTAGTCATTCACTGCTTTACATGCACATACATTATTGGAATGTTTCTGACTGAGTATCTGAAACGTCATATATTAAACATGAATTCTTAGAGGGAGTAAAAAAAAAGGTGGTTATTCTATTAGATTTTTGGACCAGAAGTTTGATTATCTGAGCATATGTACATTTGACCAGGCTTCTGAAGTGTGTCTGTTAGAAATTGTACACTAACATACTATTCATACTAAGAATAAAGTAAAACTGAGTATGTAGTGCGGTCCAACTGCATAGAATGCGGATTATGTGGATGCAAGACACGCCCGGATGTATACTAGATTAGCAAACATTTCGTAGACATGAGACGTGATCTTACTGGACATACTCAACTGCCCCAAAATGCATATAATGTGCTGTAGAAATATATTAACACTAAATATTGAATTATTTAATACTGGGAAATATTAAATTGAGTGAAAGAAGAAATGTTTATTCATATTTGTAATGAACTTCTTTTATTCAACGGCACAGCTTGGACGGGATTTTAACCTCAACCTATGTTCATAACAAAGACCATGGACAATAAAGTGCTACACGGGCAGCAGCTGAGCAAAATAAAGATCTAAAGACTCAGAGTCTACAGCCGTGCTGTGAGGCTGTGTTTTCAGCTAAATGCTAATGTTGGCGTGTTAATATGCTCAAAATGATTCAAACCACTGAGATTCAAAGACTTTCTTGTCATATGCACAAAAGCTACAATGTAGTTGTTGGCAATGAAAATCTTAAGTACCAGGCTCCTCCAACAATGCAACATACAGTATACTTAAGACATCAAATCAAATTAATTAAACAGTGCAAGATAAATGGTGCAAGTAAAATGCAGGGATAAGTCCAATATATATATATAAAATAGAATATACTGTCGTAATAAATACATACTGTATGTGGATATGTGGAATAAATACGTGTATGTACTGTAAACATATGTAAGTAGTGACACTTCACAGAGCTCAGGAGTCTTCTGGCCTGTGGGATGAAACTGTCCCTGAGTCTGCTGGCTTTGGCCAGACAACAGCAGACAGAACAGTTTGTTTCTGGGGTGATGGAGTGCTTTAATGATCCTGCGTGCCTTCTTCCTCAGAAGCAGCTCCGTCCTGGTGATGTGCTGAGCAGTGTTCACCCTCCGTAGTCTTATTGAGGGTGGTGCAGCTGCACCTCTAGAAGTTGATGATGTTGAACCTCTGCGGCCTGCGGAGGAAGAAGAGCTGCTGTCCCTCTGTCTTTGTGATGATACTGGTGTGATGAGTTGGTCAGGTCCTCACTGATGTGAACCCCGTTGATGGTGATGGGGGCGTGTGTCCCTCTCTGCGGCTTCCTGTAATCCATCAGCTCCTTAGTTTTGCTGACGTTGAGATGGAGGTGGTTGTCCTGGCACCAAGATGTCAGGGCTCTGACCTCCTCTCTGTATGTCGTCTCGTCGCTGTCAGTGATCAGGCCGATGACGGTTGGGTCGTCAGCAAACTTGATGATGGTGTTGGAGTTGTGTGTGACCATGCAGTCATGGGTGAACAGGAAGTAGAGGTGAGGGCTGGTGAGGGTAAGGGTGGAGGATGTGATATTTCCCACCCACGCTGCCTGGGGTCTCCCGTCAGGAAGTTCAGGATCTAGTCACAGAGGGCTGGTGAGTCTGAGGTCCCTGAGCTTAATGACCAGCTTGGAGGGCACAATGGTGTTGAATGCTGAACTGTAGTCAATGAACAACATTCTCACTTATGTTTTCCCCTATCCAGGTGGGAGAAGGTCGTGTGGAGGGTGAGGGCGATGGGGTTGTCTGTGGACTTGTTTGTTCTGTAAGCAAACTGCAGAGATGCAGATACTTCCTCAGCACCACCCACAAACACCTTGTCCTCCTTCACCAACTCGAGACAAGGGCGTGGCAGATCAGGCCGAGTACATGGATTGTACCTGAATTGCACTCCTAATGGCACAAATCGCCCACTTGGGACAAATAATACATTGACTTCACTAGGTGTGTTTCCATCCAGCTGTTTTTATGCACATTTTCAATTTGACGCCAAAAATAATAAAAACTTTTGACACTTGGCTGAGGTGGCAAAGTGTTTGACGGAGTGCATTTGAACAGACTTAGTGAATAAATGATGATGTACATGACCCTAACCCTAAGTATGCGACTGCAACGTCACACAAAATAGTGGCTGATTAAAGTCTCCTCTTCGCTCCACAGAGATCTGATTTATCCTTCATATATAGATATATACTGTATATACATATATATATCTATATATATATATATATATATATATATATATATATAGATAGATAGAACACAACAATCAAAGGAACAAGTGAAAATAAAGGATAGGCTACAAAATGAAAACAAATCTTGAATATCCGTTACATTTTCATAGCAGCTTCGGCTCAGTCATACAGAAACAATATACATTTAGAAGAATAGCCATGAAATTAAGAGATTCATTTCAAAAGGAGATATCTCCTCACTGTTCGATAAATGTGTTATCTGCTCTGATGAAATGATTGCTGGCATTATATTTAAACTCCTAATAGAATATAATGTATTGAATGGTTATCTCAAGTCGTGTAAAGCAGTTCCACTTATGATGAAATAATCACCTTGGATTTTACCCAACATGGATATAAAGCTCATATAGAATGAAAGCCATTAAATACAGAGGCTATGAGAATTGTGAATCATAAATGCTGAGCACATGAATTTAGCAGTGCTTTTAGGTAAGGTATTAAAACCCATCAATTTGCATTAATCATCTTTGAAGTGGCTGAAGAGAACATTAAAAGCTTAGTTTCAATAGGGTTTATTTTTTATATGCTACAGTGGGGGTTCCACAGTTTTAGCTTAAAGCCTGAAGAAGGAAGGCTTGTGTTTCCCATGACATCCTGCTACCCCTCAATGCATTCTCACTGTACCTCCTGTGTGGGCACAAAGTGAACATTGTGTCCCCAGAACATTGTTTTTTTGGGCATTTCTTTTTCTTTTTCTTATTTATATTAATTACTTAAAGGAAACCTCAGGGCACGGCTGGATTAAGCTGTTCGAGGGCCCCTGGCAACATTTCAATGTGTTTGAGCCTCCGTGAACCAGAGAGGCTCAGAAGTAATATTTTTGCAAGTCCAAGTCTTTGAGGGGCAAGTCCAAGGCAAGTCTCAAGTCTCTTATGGTTGTAATGAGTGTTCTATCATCTGCTGCAGGCCACCCGGTCTGCTTAGAACACTGCATATCTAAGGAATTCAAAGCCTGTACCGTATTATCATAACTCTTTCATCTATTAGCATACGTTATCAGTATGGGTGTTATCACGATACTGGAATTTTTATTTTTGATTCAATAGGCTACCTTGCAAAACATCATATTCTGTACCGTTTTCGATACCACGGGGGACAATTGAAACAACATTGAGGACATACATCTTAGACTTTTATTTAGAAGAGAAATATAACAAGGCCAAGTAAAAAGCTGGTGCACTTTGAGAGCAAAATTAAGAAGATAGATCTCTGAAAACATTGTGCTCTTTTATACAAAAGCAAACAGTCAAACCCACAAAGCAGGGTAAACAAGAAGGGGCCCCCTTCACTCCGTCCGTCCCGCTGAGATTGAAGTGTAAAAATATTTTGGGCTCATTATGACACTGTGGCAAGCCTACCTGGACTGTCTAGGACATTGATGGGAAATACTGAAGGCTATAACATGACAACGACACGCAAATTATTCCATTTAACCGGAGCGAATGAGACGAGTGACGAGAAGACTGTGAGTGAGACGAGGCAGAGCTATGGGGCGCTGCAGCAGTATGTGTGGGACGTGTCTAACAACTGGCTGTCAGACAGAAAAAGAGTGTAAAAGCGCAGCTGGTACTGATGTTTTGATAGTGCAAGTCTGCAGTCACTGTGTGTGGGACTTAAGTGCAACTTAACCTAATATTTCATACACACACAAATCACAGGATCAAGTTCTTTATAAATGAAACGTGTTTCAAACTAATAAACAACTGAACGGAACATTAAATGATAAAGGATGAATACAATTAATAGATGATGAACAAATGAGTGCAATAAATACAAGGATGAACAATTTATAATCGAAAGCAGACCACGTGTGACCAGGTAGCATCAGTGACTGATATTTGTGTCTGCTGTTTACTAATTCAATTAAATGTATTAGATTCATACACCATTCCGCATCATAATTACATAGCCCAGTGTAAGTGCAAGTTACACAGCAGATATATAGACATGTATGTACATGTCTATGTATCTGCATAAATATACTTGTATTCACATAATTTATGCAAATGAGTGAAATAACATAAAATCAATGTATGGACAAGTGGAGAGATCGTTGTGTCAGGATCGGGAGAAAGCAGGAAGAGGGAGATGACAGCCCCCCAGGCCTGTTTTAATGTATCAAACTCAATATATTAAAGCAAAACTTCCTATTGTTTTACATGTTAGCTCAGCATCACATAACAATTAAAGTACATCTTATTTGCATCAGTTTTGTTTGGTCCTTTGTTCCTTTGTGTGCGTCTGTGTGATTTCAAGGCCTGCATGGCCAGAGGGATGTGAGATTATGGCCATAAAGGGGGATGGGGTCATAAACGTGAGCAGTTTGTATCTTAATATTCTTCCTTCAGTTTCTCTTGGTCTGTCCTAAATCAGAAATCAGAAGTAGCTGTAATAATGTATAGTTGCAGTCACTAATCTGTGCTACAGTTGTGGTGATTTGATAACTTTATTAACTGTATAATGAAGGTCTTAGATGTTGACACAGGGCAGATATTTATTTGTTGCGTTTGCCCAATGACAACATTATGAAATATTATACCAGTTATCATAACCACAAGTAATTTCTGCCGATGTATACAAGACATGGCCATAAACAATTGACACACAGTAAACCTAGAGCATTTGGGAAGCAGAGAGTTCTGGATCCTAGGTGCAGTTATCCACTTTCCCCATTTAGTAGTCTCACTTAGCCGGACCTCTCTCCACAGTGCTATGTCAGCGCTGGAGAAAGATCTGGCTCCACATAGTATCATTCTGTCTTGCACTGGCTAGTTTGTTTTTATTTAAACCAATCACAATCAAAGTCTTGAGCGCCGGCAAGTCCAGGATGCAGCGACATTGACCTTGCAAGAAAGATCTCAGAAGGGCAGGTGAATGCAGGCTGAAATAGGCTGCCAATGGCAGGCTTATACCAACAGTCTGTATCTGGCGAGTCAGACTACCCGTCCAGCAAGCCAGCCTCTAAAGGTGACACTTTGCCTTATGAAGCGCTAAGACATTCATCACACACATGTTATTCATATATGAATATATTAAAAATAACAATTCATTAAATGAATTGATTCAAGAGTGAAGATTAGTCTTATCTCTTATCTTATTTTCCATATCTGTTTATATTATATTGCATATTAGTCTCCTTTATACATGAAACTCCTCATTTGAATTCAAAACAGTTGAAAACTAAATCATAATTGCTCAAATACAATCCACTTCATTCTTCCTACAGTCTTTATCTGCTTGATATTTCCAATCAACAACTTGTCACGAGAACATTATTAAATGGCACGTTGCATGTGTCCGTGTGTTAGCTGCAACACGTTTTGACAGACACCAGATAAAGACTTGTCAGTTGGTACAGCCATATTGTTTTCCTACCTTGCTCACCAGAATCCATTTCCTTCCAGACAAAACAGTTTTGTGATTGTGCAAAACGAAGAAATAAGCCCTCTGTCTCAAATGCCACTTGTCAAATGGATTTGTCTGACACAGATTGCAGAGGATAAGGTTTCAGACCACAAATTTCCAGCCTGACGTACTTGGCAAATCTGGCTTACCAGTGAGGCATAAAGAACTGTCGTGTACTCAGAGGTTTACTTTGGAGAGAAACTTTGTCTATCAGACCGTTTGACAGCATCTCAAGCTCCACTTTCCCTAATTTATGACCCTGAATGTGTATCATAGTTAAAACCTTGTCTTTTCTTATGTACCCTTTTAGTCATTCTTAAACAGTTGTCAATTTGAACTTGTATTATGTCACTGCCTTTTATTTGTCTGACATTACTGCAGAGGGTCTACATGCTTACAGCGCTTACCGTTCTTCCATGCCTCTTTTCACCACTAACTCAAAAATAATGTATGCTACATCTATTTAATACTTTTACACATTTGCATAATTAACTAGAGAAAAAATTTACTGAAGACAATATAAGTGATTACAGTGGATATTGCTGCCAACTGACATTATTTTTGATTGACTTTTGATTGACATATGAAAACTCATTGACCATTGAGGTATTGCATATGGAGTGGGACTGAATGGGGTGATTAAATCACTGTGCATAATTCTTAAACTATACATGTCATCATAATGAGATTATAAAGAGCACAGACACATGGCACAGACAGAAATAACCTAAAGTTATCAGGTCCCGTCCCGTTCGTTAGATGTTTTGTGTTTGTACTTTGTTTTATTTTGTTAACTGTATGTTCCCTCTTGTGTCTGTTGTTTCTAGTTCCTGTCCCCAGCTGTCTTCACTCTGTTGTTAGTGTCTCCAGCTGTGTCTCGTTGTTCCCTCCCACTTCCTGGTGTATATAGTCTGTGTGTTGCGTGTCCGTTGTTGCCAGTTCGTCTTTGTACTTTCATGTCAAGAGTTCCAGCATTGATCCCGTTTCCCGTGTTCCTGATTCCCCGGCTTCTTCGATCCTGTTTCCGTGACCTGACTCCGATTTCACCTGCTCCCTACCTGTTGTTCTGCTACGCTGAGGACCTATCTGTGCATCAACCTTGTTTCTGTGACCCGACTCTGCCTTTGGATTTCCCCTGCATGTTTGTTTGTCTACTTTACCCAGTAAAGTATATTACCATCATCATCGTTCTGTCTCAGTCGTGCTATTGAGTCCCTCTCTCCGTGTGTACGGGTCGTACCATTACAAAAGTGTTCCAACAGAATGTTGTGCGTTTATGTAAACATACATTACTAATTGTTTTTAACGGGCCTAAATCTAAACCAGCTTCTTACAATCACTCACACACACACATCCATTGTATTTACATCTTGGCTGCTGTATACAGTACAAACTCTACTGATATTTCCAAATGATCAGTATTGCATCCATGATGACATTATAATAACATTCACAGTTTATGAGTCATTATTAATCATATCACACTTTAAAGTTGAAAGCCTTGTATTTATAACTCGGCATCTGTATAGTACAAACTACATTCAAAATCAGATGGCTCCGTATTGCACATTATTAACCTATACATAAACTCCTTATAACCAGGACTCCCTTGTAGAAAAAACCTTATATATGTCAATTGGACCTTCCTGGCTAAATAAAGGATTAGTAAAAATGACATGTAGAGTTGTGTAAGTTATTATCTTAATATATAGGATGCATTAAAGCCTATGAAAACTCATTGGATCTATAACTCGGTCAATACATTAAGGTCAATGAGTTTTCAAGTGATTTTAAAATCATCCAAAAATCGAACCAATCAGCTTGAATGCACACAGCAACCACACACAAATGATTGTTTGTAAATTGTTTCCAAGTAGAAATGAAACACTGTGTTGCAGCCAGGTCTGAAATTGTCAAGAAATAAACAGAAAATGTATCACAACAATAAAGCAACAGTAAGGCAAGTAATTGCTTTTATGCTGAAAGTTTGCAATAAAATTGGTGCTTTCAAAAAGGCCAGAGTACATCTGTATTTTCAGACTGGCTCCTGGTTATAGGATTCAGCTGCTCCACTATGATTCCATCTGAGGGCCTTTATTTTGCAGACAGTCAGTGTAGCGCCTCAGGTAATTGTGCAATAGATCTCTGCCAGATGGTGACCCTCTGCCAGTGATGCAATAATAGGGACTGGACTCTTGAAGGTTAATTTTCTCTAGCTCGGCGAGAGATTTTCTAGGAGCCCCCTTGCTCTATGATACAGTTTAAGATCCACATCCTCAGACCTCGGCTCTGGGCAACGGCTTCCCCCGTCATTCACTCAGACCCATCTCCAGACTCAAAGCAGAATGTGTCTTTTTAGCTGCATGTGGTTTCAGCTGCTCCCATTGAAATGATGACAAACTGTCATTACAGGCAGACCCACTGTTTACTACCTCATCTATATTCTGCAGCCTCATGTCTTTCCTTTATTCACAGCTCATGGATCCACCTCCCCTTCCATCTCACCCATGTTGTTATCTCCATCATCATCATCGCAAAAAAATGCTTTCGACTTCCATATCGGAAGCAGAACATCCTCATATTGTCAGTATGGCAATTTTGCTGAGGGAAATATTTCACCTGTGATGAGCTCCGTGCCACAACACATCCACAGAGCACCATTCCTCTTCCTCACGGAGTTAATAACATCATGTGTGTATTTCTGGTCAAGGTGAAGGTCAGCACCGACATGATTACAGTGCTGCTCTATTTCAAGTTATCACTAATAAAGGTCAGCAGTGGCGGCCACTCACACTCTGCTGTCAGTGACTAACCTGATCAGCCCCTCTTCTCCTCAGAGGAACAGAGCTGTTCAGGCCGCAAGGTTACTTCTTACAAACCTTCACAGGCCCACTGAAAAGGAAAATTGGTCATATCTAGAAGGATGGCATTGCTAAACTACACATACTACGTATTGTGAAGTAATATTGTTTGCCACATTAAAGCATGCAATCATGTCAAAATAACACAAACTAGATTGTACGAAATGCTGTACAAAAATGTCTTAAGGGGGAAATGTGTACAGCTGTTCCGAATGGCCACACTTAAGGGTTGGGCAAAAGGTTTGTTCGGTCATTACGTACCAATTATTTCCTGGGGAGCATGAAAGTGCTCAGCAAATTTATATATATATATAAAAAATATATGTTGTGTGCATTTCTGATATTTTTGCCTGAGCTTTCTTTCCCGATTCCAGATCTCCGAACACTGCTCACATATATAAATAAATATAGATAAATAAGTCTGGTGTTTTGCCCATTGATGGCAAAAAATAACTGAGCCAATCATAGCTTTGTATGTGGGATTGAGAACGGGACGCCATTTTTTACAAAGCTAGCTAGCTACAGTAAATTGTGGAAGAGCCAAGATGGCGCTGTGGATGGCTCCCTCGTCTCAAGCTCCTCTCACACGCATAACGTTGGCACACAGCAATCTTCCACCACAACCAGCAAACAATGAGGGATATCTGTGGCTACCTGCTGTCGCTTGCCCTGGGGAGCGCAGGAGGAAGCAGGGTTCCCAGGCCGGAGTTCTAGTCAGACTGAGGAAATGAGAAAACCGTCCTCCTGTATCGAGCATTCTTCTGGTAAAAATCCCTGGAAAATAAGCTGGATGAACTCCCAAGCAGGATGGCATTTCAACGGGACATTAAGAACTGTAATGTTATGGTTTTCAGAGGGGCTCGGTTTGACCCTTCGATAAACTCTGGGAAAAGTAAGGGAGGAGGTGTCCGCATGATCAACAAGTGGTGCTCAGACGTGGAGTTTGTTCTCCCAATTTAGAGCACCTTATGCCGGCTTTTTTATATGCCGAGGGAATTTACATTGGTTGTGTTTACAGCAGTGTACGTCCCGCCGCACGCTGACGCTCAGCCCTCTCATCTTCCTTTACTCCCTGCATGGCCACACACAGCTCCTACACCATCATCACGACCGTCATCGGCCTGATTACCAACAGCGAAGAGACGACGTACAGAGAGGAGGTCAGAGCCCTGACAACTTGGTGCCAGGACAACAACCTCCATCTCAACATCAGCAAAACTAAGGAGCTGATGGATTACAGGAAGCAGCAGAGAGGGGGACACGCCCCCATCACCATCAACGGGGTTCACATCAGTGAGGACCTGACCCGGACCATCACAAACGGAGCTGCCATCCATGGAGGAGCTGTACAGCCAGCGGTGTAGGAAGTAGGCACGCAGGATCATTAAAGACCTCCATCACCCCAGAAACAAACTGTTCTATCTGCTGTCGTCTGGCAGACGGTACCGCAGCATCTGGGCCAAAGCCAGCAGGCTCAGGCACAATTTCATCCCACAGGCCAGAAGACTGTTGAACTCCTGAGCTCTGTGAAGCGTCACTACTTACATATGTTTACAGTATATACATCTGTTTATTATACATGTTTATATATTATTACAGTATACAGTATTTAATTCCACTGTACAGTATTCAAAATGTTACAGTCTGTTTTATCTTATTCTATTTGATATGTATATATTCTACTTATTTCCTGCATTTTACTTGCACCGATATATCGCTTGCATTATTTTTATTGCACTATTTTATTACTTTATTTCATTTGATGTCTTAAGTATACTGTATGTTGCATTGTTGGAGGAGCCTGGTACTTAAGATTTTCATTGCCAACAACTACATTGTAGCTTTCGTCCATATGACAATAAAACCTTTGAATCATTTGGCTCCTTGAATACAATAACCATTTATTTGATCTTCGATCAACACAACAAACATTAAGGTAACTGCTCCTAGCTGCTGGCGAATCAACTGAAAAAATGTCAATTGGTTAGGGCAAAACAACACCTACACACTGTCAGACTGAATAATGAAGTTGATGTCAGCATCAGGTGTAAAAATGCCTGAACACCTATGTTTGAATTTGGTAGATAAGCAACCTCTAGTGGTTGTGTGAAATACTACTCAGCCCTGTAAGGAGCAAAATTGGGTGACAGTATTATAAAGCCACAAAACATTATTATAAGGAAGTTAGGGTGGTTTGATGGGTGAATGAGAAATCACTGTTCACTAACTGTTTACTTCCAATAATCAACATTGGTTTCTTAAAACCTTGACGACAAACATTCCCTCCATCACCATAGACACTAGTTTACCTTTACCTGGACCTGAAGCTTCCTGTAGGAAAGCAGACATTAGGTTAAGGTGAACAACGTTTCATCTTGCCCTTAACACCTCAGCACTGATGCCCCTCAGGGCTGGGTCTTACCAACCTGGCTCTTTTCCTGATACACAGACACTTTCACATTCCATCTCTGGGGAGCATGAATGCATGTGTCCAGGAAATGTTATGGCAATCTGCACATGAAATGTTCATATTTCTCTTGTAGAATATTTGGCCAGATGGTGAAACGGAAAGTGAGGACGTTACAAAAATCGTTACGATTCATCCTTTGAGAACCAAGAATATTGAAATTTCAGAGCGATCTGGCTAGAAATTGCGGAGATATCTTTCTCTTGATCAAAATATTGCACTAACCAACAAAAACAAACTAATGAGACTGAACGTCCAGGATTTCTTTGACATTTGATACAAATATACAGGAGACATATTCTGTCTTGTCTGAGCGCACAGACTGTATGTGGCTGCTGAGCCGAGGTACCCTGACAAGGTAATCAGTCGCTGGCTCGGCCTCAAATAAGATCAGTTCTTAGTGAGCTGTATTCATAAAGTTCAAGGTTATTACTGCTTATATAGAAGGTGTGCCGATTTCTGTGACTGAGAGGAAAAGTCAGTGTGAATTGTTAAGGGAGAGAAATATGAGATTTGTATGTTACTTCTCTCTCATCATCGTCGTTTTTAGGGTGAATTGGAAGGGAATTCTGAACCAGTCCCCCAGATTAAACAACATGCATTGCTTCCAACGCCCCATCCATCCACCATGAGTCACATTATGTCCTCATCCTGCTTTTGACAGACAAGAGTCAGAATTCCTGCAGAATGGCTTTGTCCATTAAATGTAAAAATGTGCTGAAACAACTGATGCTGCTGTTTTGCTTTTAAAATTCCAGTCGAGGACCATAGTAACTGAAAGCTGACCCCTATTGTTTAATCAAATGGCTAGTAACAAAGTCACAAGACAGGGGTAAGGCCATGAAGACATTGAAATATTGAAAGAACAATGTTAAAATCAATTCTGAAAGACAGTGGTAGCCAGTGCAAAGACGTAAGAACTGGTCTCTCCTTATAGTTTGGCTTGAATATTTTAGCAGCAATAATAGACACTGTGCAGGTGGTAAAACCCCCATTTGCAAATGCTACAAACGTAATTCTTGAAACTGAGATCACAAGAAAATCTCCAGGACCTTTGTCGTTAGCTTTCTTGGTTAAGGAGTCAACACACAATGTTATCTCTCTTTGCCGTCCTTGATATACAATAGGGGTTGGTGATACCATACAATCTGGTTTCAATCTAATATCAAATTGTAGGGCCAGAATCACCAATATCGCTGATACTTATTTAATATTAAAACAACAACAAATATGTATAATATGTAGAGTACAGCTATATGTCATAATTTATGAGGTAAATGCTTCAAGGTCAACTACCCCTAACTGATTTGCAAATAGTAGGTGATTATTTTCCAAATCACAAATGTTCAAGTAGAACATAATTCTTTTATGGTAAATAGATGTTTTTTTTGTATTTTTAAATATCCAACCTGAGCTTGAGGTGATGTGCACGAATGCATGCACACACCAGCAGCAGAGAAGCAAAGAGTGCAGCACTAAGAGAAATTTTAGATTGACTGATCCATTTAATTCGTATCAATTATATTAATGTTTGATAGTAAATACAATACTTACTTTTGGTAGTATCAATACTAACGGTTTCAATTCAGCCGATTCATGAAAATCTTAGTTCTACACTCTGTAGCCAAAAGTACATATATCAAAAGTCCTGTGCACATACTGTTGTGTACTTTTAGTCTGGGAGCTGTAGTCGTGTTTGGTCTAAACCACTTGAAGGGAAGTCTCAGTACTACATTCAATAATAACAGTTTGTGTGCTTGTTTAAACAAGACAATGCCCCACTGCACAAAGCCAGATGTCATGGGGTGAGGTAATGAGGAGGACCCAAACGCAGATAACAGAAGGCGAGTTAACAAAAAGAGAGCTTTATTATAAAAAAAACAACTAACTACAAACAAACAAGGGAACAGGCAAAAGCAAAAACTGAAAACACAAACCAGGCTGAAACAATGAAACACAAGGAAACGCGAAGAAACATGGGGCTCTAAGACATGGGAGTCAAAGACAAACAAACCGACAAGGAATAATGAAACAAAAGAGATATATATATATACACAAGGACACTAATGACAGACGAGACACAGCTGGAGAGGACAGGTAACGAGACAAGGGTGGCAGGTGATTACACACAGACAGGAAGTCAAACTAAACAAGACACAAGGGGAAATAAACTCTACAAAATAAAACAGGAAGTGGAGAAACATCTAGGCCGTGACACCAGGTCCATAAAGAAACGGTTTTCCCAGTTTGATGTGGAAGAACATGACCCCTTACCTCTGACACCTTTTGGATGAAATGGAACGCAGAATGAGGGTCAGATCTTATCACCCAACATCACTGTTGGACCTCACTAATGTTTTTGTGACAAAATGGGAGTCTGGGACTGCATAAGATGGGCTATGTAGAGTATCTCAATTCAACTGCATGAAGCTTTGAGACATCAATACAGTAATATCATTAATGCAATTAAAGCTTTTAGTAGGTAACATTGGAGGAACCAGCAAGATGAAGCTAGATTTTTAAAATCATCCAATCAAAAAACCCAGCCCATTGTTGCCAACTCATTTCCAATGAAAGTAGCAAGTCGCTAAATCTAGCGAGAAAGTCTGCAAGTTGGCCACTCCCAAAATGATCATTATGAACGTAAACATATAATTATGAACGTAAACAATTAACATGGCTATTGTTAGCACTCACAGCTGTCAAGCTAGCAGCTTGTGGAAGAATCCTGTGATGCACAATGAGTGCACAGGCAGAGTGCATGCAGGTAGGCAGGAAGAACACCTGGTGTTAAAGACAAATACAGCTAAGTATCATTCAGTTTTTCATTTGAGCCATCATAATTAAACTATAGCACATTAACTAAGAGACCAAAATGCACAACCTCACTTAAACTAATGTTTGCTGGCCAGTGGCTATAATTGACCTGTTTGGCTTTTTGAGTCGTAAGATGTACGGGAATTAACAGATAGTTAATTGGATCATTGAAAATGTGCTGTGGCCCAGGGCATTTTGCTGTCTGTTCCAGACTTATCAAGACTCCTCTAAAGCACTACATACTTCTTCTTCAAAAAAAAAAAACACAGCTTCTTTTCATGCACTAATCAAGTTCGAAAGTTTAATCAGAAGATATATGCACTGTCATCACTGCATGGGCAGGATACCAGCATACTGCATCCATTAAACCCTCATACATTTTTTAACAAGCACTGTTCCCTAACACTGTACTCTTGCAAATACACACAAAGTACACCTTTCACCAAGGTGTTGAGTGACTCCTGATATTAAGACTTTAATTAATAGCCGGCTTGCTGAGGGCTTAGAAAGGGTGAGCTGTGATGTGTTTAGCAGTATCCCAACTTCCATCTTCCAGGTCACTAACTGTATGTTTCAAAAACAATTTGCAATCCCAAGAGGTGGATATCGGTTTCTTTTTAGTGTTATAATCAATGTCTCCTCATCTCCACACCGCTGAAGGAGGCTGGTGTGTAACTGGGAATGCATGTACATGCTGCCCAGACAGTCGGCTCCTGCTGGTGCTTCTGCGGATTAGCCTTAAGAGACGCATGCTGCCTCCCTAAACAATGCTGCTCCCTGAGCCCTGTGTGGATTATAATGAAGACACAATATCCACGCAGCCATGGACCTGCTGGCCCCTTCCCTCATCAAGCCTGCTGGGTGATGTTCCAGCCGTACAAAACAACGGCAGTTTGGAGGCTGCCCTAATCACCCTCTCCAGAGGCACCACATGAAGGTGAGAGCCAGTATCAAGACTTATTTTTTATATCACCATGGTACTGTGACACAGACAGCAGCCATAGTTATCCCTGGGTGTCTCGCAGCAGGTGCTTTTCACAAATCAGCAGAGGAAAAATAACAGATTTTAGGAAGCCACTGTACTGTGATTTTGTGATGTGATGTTTGGAGAGAGGGGTTTTCCAAGGTTTGACAGATGATGACTTCAGTCATTACAACATTGTATGCACTAGTTTATTTTCATAGCTTGGGCCATTGATTTTTTGGTGACATTGTACTCACCAAAGTGAGCGCTTAGATCTGGGAACGCAGCTGCATCGCTAAATATAGGTGTATGAACGAGAAAATGAAGACGAACGAGAAAATTATTACCAAAACTGTCCGTGTGAATGTCCATCACAATTTACAGACCAACATCCTGATGTGTCTTTTGGGCTACAGCTAAAAGGGAAAATACGCTTAGCTGCTTCCTTGCCAAGAGTTAAATGATAAGGGCAATACCACTGTCATGTCAGTGGTAGTGTCATGGTTCCTTGCCACCTTACAGTGACAAAAAGCTCCAGTTTAAAAATGAATAGACAGATATGAGAATAGCATTGGTATCGTAATTCTTTTCTAAGTCTAAGTAAGATTTAGGGAAGAGAATTGAAGTGTATTTCACAAAATGTCAAACTATTCCTTTAACGTGTGAAGGCATGACATTACACCTTAGGCTACGCTAAGCAGATAAGCAGATACAGTACGACATGGAGACCATATGAACTGTGATTGGTCAGCTTGGCCTGCTCGTGTGTCTGGTACCAATGGAGACTGTTGATAGTGAAGACAACAATCATTTGAAGAGTCTCAGTAATGTGCTGCTTTTCAGTAAAAAACACATGAGGCTAACTCCACTGCAAACCTTCTCCTCACTGTCATCGCCATTCTCTATCACAGTGAATTAAATACCATAAACACAGCGATTGCACGGCAGTAGTCTCATATAGAAGTTATCTGGATGCTCACACAAAGCGCATCATCGCTCCATATCACCAAGTAAGTGTAAGGAACCCAGTTACTGTAAGGTATATCATTATAGCTTGATACTGTCAATGCATCTGTAGGGATGGTAATATCAAAGAATTGCATCCAACTATTGACTATACATTAAAACCTCCAGCATGGATATGTGATTGAGGATCTGGGCAGTAACACTGGTATCGTGTGGGGGGCCAAAGAGTCTGATCTATGTCTGGCACCTTAAGACCGATTTTTATTGTCTGGCTTTCAATTGTCTTTAGGCTGTTTTTCTGAATCCTTGGGTTTAAATTGTATCTTTTTACTATCCAAACATCTATGCACATATATGTCTTTGTGAAGCACTTTGGTGCAAATCCGGGTTAAACCTGTGCTTTTGAAAGTGTTATATACAGTAAATGAAATAAACTTCAAATTGGGATATCTACCAAAGGACTGACGTTAACCCCCTGTGTCAAGTTCGCTACTAATTCAACTTTAGTTTGGTGAATACAATGTTATCAAAACTGAGAGAAATTATACAATTACAACAACCTGATCCAAGTTGTAGTAAATTGGAAAGTATTATCTGGGTTCTCATGATGCTTAAAGTCAGTCATCTGCAGGTGATCTGCAGCAGATATCATTTGCGTAAACAGTTTGTTTACTGGACAGTTAAAACTGTCAACGTTTTTAAGTTCTTTCAAGTTGAATGAAAACATATTCTTGTATTTACAGAATTGAGACCAATGACAATTATAAACGGACAGTCTGGCCGATGTGGTCAGGTGCTCAGGTTTTCGAGGGCTTACAGTATGACCATGCATGTGCACATGGATAGTTGTGAGTGTATATAATCTGGATAAACTGGTGGCTTGTGTACAACCTGTCTGATCGTCTGAATTATTGTGTTACTTGCATATTCCCACTTGCATATTCCCACATCTCAGCAAATAACTGTCATAAAAAGTGATGGACAGAACTGCAAAAATAAGTTAGAATGAATCAGAACTGTTCTTTAAGTGAAGTCCATGCTGATATCTGGTAAAAGAATACGCAAATAAAATACGAAAAACTCCCTTTTGAGGTCTGTGCTGGACAAACAGCCCTCACCGTTCAGCCATCTCCGTCACTGAATTCCTCACCTCCCTCCGTCACTCTTCTCGTGTTAAAGCGCACTCATTTAGAACAAAAGGTTGCTCACCACTCGGTTGAACGTCCAGCTGCAATAATGCATCTGGGATTCTTGTGGGTGGAAACGCATACAGTATCTGTTGAATTAATTTTCTCCAACTAACTCACGTTAGAGAGAAATGTCTAAATTAAACTACTTTGACCTTTAGGTAAAGTGAAATACCACTGGCCTCATTATTCTGAAAGATAGCTAGAGGCAGGAGGAATATATATCACCTCTTATGTTGGTCACACTTTATAGAAGAATGTAGAAGGCATATGTGACATGCATTTGTCATGACACACACCATTCGACTTCTATAAAGCTTAAATACAGCAGGCTTTTCAAATGTATTCCTGTTATTAACAGCTTGGTAAGGGAAGCATATAAAATAATGCAACCTCTAAAACCCCAGGTGTCATTTCATAAGTTGTGTTTCAAGGACTCCAACAAATATTACAGAGGACTTTTCCAATGGTAGGACAGCATGACTTGTAAAATCAATTGAACGTCAACTGTGCTGCAAAAGCTTGGTCACCTTGGTCTACAAATATGTGGTCCTCTGGATTTTTTATGACTTCACTGTGAGAGGATTAGCCTTTAACAGAAAGAATAATATGCAGGACAAAGAAAAGGAAGGCTGAAAGTTGGGTTTTTATACAGGTGCCACAGCTGAGACAGCCAGTGGCGATTTTACTGTTCAATGGCATACATATTAATCGAAGGAGCACACAGGGGGCAGGCACATGGATATACCAGAGATGAGGTCATAGTATTATAATAGGAAGACAGTGAACAGCAGGGGGGCGTTAGACGGGAGGTTGGGAGATCCCAGCCCTGTGACTGCAACATCTCCTCGAGGTGAAAGCGGATCGTTTCACTCCGGGCGGGTAGCCAGGAAGCAAGGCCTTAGCACAAAAAGCACGATGGATGGGCTGCAATTATTCACAGCTGCCATGGCAGCTGATTATCAATCATATCACACTGCAGATTTGAGCCTGTTGCTGTGAAGAAAAACAAATGATTTCATTAAAGTCACATTAACAAAATTCCCTGACAATTAATAAAATTCCTGAAGAAAATGATCTGGAAAAAAAGAATGTGGACAGTATGCACCTAAGATGTAGTACATTGCATCATCATACTGAATGGTAATAACGGTCTCAAATGAGTGGATTATGCCTGTGAGTATTATAACGTAGTGGCATGATTAATGCAGGCTCTGAAGTGCAACATTATTTTAGTAAAAAAAGCTTAAGCTAATTGTGCTCCCCTTGAAACATGATTTTCTACAAATGAGAGCGTAAGGAAGAGTAGGGTTATGTGCCAGAAGATGCATTGTCTTCCTTTAAATGCCCCATTAGGCATGAGCTAAAGGATTTTGAAAGTCCTCATTAGTTAGCCTATTCCTCACCCTGACATGCGATCTCTTATGGGTATCCCTGCCGTCAGGGCACTCTGAACTGTGTTTAAACAAGGCAAGGGCCTTGTAGCAGTGAAAAATGGAATTATGAGCAATGTCTCAAAACTGTTCACTGAAAAACGTACTGTACATTTTTTTTTTTAAAGATGTAATACAAGCTGCAAGCCTTACCTGAGTCATTCTTCTCCGTTAATCCAAAACAGTTTTGTGTATAGATTTGTGGTGGCAAGGCTCTGTCGAGGAAGCTGATACCGCGGGGGGGGGATTTTAATTTGAATTAGTAACATGCTCCCAGTAAAAGAGATGCTCTGCTTCTATTTTTACCCTCTTGATTGGAAAATGATCTGCACAATGGCGGTTTTCATGAAGATGTTGTGAAAGAGGATTATCTTTCAAATAGTATCAAAGGTCGGTAGGCTTAGCGGGATTCCACGAGTCATCCAGAGTACAAATGTGTCGTCATCGAGAATGCTTCATTTTTACTGGGTTTTACTGTGTACAAAGTGCATTAGCTTGCATTAACTCAAGGTTGAACAGTTGCCACTTCGACCCTGATTAAGTTTGTTGATCGGTGAAAGTTTGTTCTTGTAAAACAGCAGAACGAGCTGCATCTTTTTATTCATGAGCCATTACTACATCATCATTTCCCAACATACAGTAAATCTTCAGTCCACACATTTTAAAGCCTTACCCTGCCTTCTCCACTCACTCAGATTTAAACATGAAAGAAATGTTGATCCACATCATTTCCAAGTCTGGAGTCCAGTGTAATATCTGTACCATCAACGGAAGGCATTGATCTTTGTCTTCGAGGGAATCCAAGTAAATCAATCAGCCAGGTAGGCTACAGATAACATAGAACCACCAGATCATCCTCTCATCAATAAGGAAGTGGAGCGGTCGGAGGACAAACTACTGCCAGCTACAATGGAGTGCCGGCTTTGCCTGTGGAACATTGAATATACCCAGGACGATGATTACTTTTTTCTCTCTTTTGAGAAGCACTGCAGTAATTAGTAAAGCAGAAATACTTATTGAAATGGGACCACTCTCCACATTTCATCTCCATCAGTGTTAATACAGGCTGCAGTTGCAGGAGATTATTAATTCTCAGGAAAATAATTTCAAGAAGACACAAATCAGGATACTGTAGACATTAGTGTGCAGTCCTTGTGGAGAGGAATATTGGTTTCAGTTTTTAAACCGTGTAAACTTTGTAATATATTCGTACATCCATAAAAAAAAAGTGTGCTGTTTGTAAGTTCCTTGCAAAAATAATTAGGATGTTAAAGGTTCTATTTGTGTGAATCAAGGTGGGAGAAGCAAAGTGCAGTCAAGTGCAACATGCCCAGGGCAAGCCAGCACACTTTTTGTGGCAGGTGCCTTTCTTCCTTCTAGGCTGGGTGTTCTTTTTGGACCACATCATACGCAATGTATCCAGCAGTTGACCTTGGTTTGTTTGCACTTTTTCCAGTTACCTTATCTCCACACTCACCTACCTACCTGCAACTGCAAGTCACATCTGTCCCTTGTTCTCCGAATTAGCCCCACAGTACAGAACAAAATATAATACAGTACAATGGAAAAGTAGTGAGCACAGGGCCATTAGAGCCACACTCTACCTTCGTTCTAACTCATTACTTATGCCAGATCGTCAATGTTGGATTTTGTTTCAGAAATTCCTGCCTGTATGTGTATATGTTGACCTGCTTCCTACACCTTAAAGCCTCAGTGTGCTTGAAACATACAGTAGTGTTTATCAGACAACAATGTCTAAAACTTCCTCTTTGAATGCAGAATGAAGGACAGGCTGTGTTATCATAATCATAATTTCAGTCTTGCCCACTTTATGCATTGATTGGCCATGTAAATAGTGAACGGATTGCATTTGTATAGCGCTTTTTTAGTCTTTTGGGAGCACTCAAAGCACTTTGACAACACAAGTCAGCATTCACCGATTAACACACGCATTCATACAGGTGCCACTTGCTCATCAGGAGAGATTAACATTCACACACACTCACACACCGCTGGTCATGCCGCAATTTGGGGTTGGACACCTCGAGATGTTGACCGCACGTAAAAGTGGCCCTAGTACTTATGATCAAAGAAGGATTTCATTTGACATTGTTATAGAGCAAACATTTTTTTCACCATGATCACAATCGTTTCCCAAACCTTAACTAAATGTTTATTATTGTAACTATGACGATCTCAACAGAGCTGTGGAACGGTTTTGGAAGGCACAAATGTTGTCGTTGACAGGGGTATTTATGAGTTGTTGTAGAGGGAAGTTATGAACAACGGATTTTGTTTTGTTTGGAGAATATGTTTGGCTATGCAGACCTGGGCATTTATAATGTGCCCTTAACTCTCCCTGCTCCATGTGAGTGCAGGCATTCTGGTCCTCATCCTTGTTGCCCCATACCAGAGAGTTGACACAAGGTTATGCAGCGCAGCAGAGGAACACTTGCCTGCTCTGAAAGTGTGTTTTTGTCATTTTGGAGAGGTTTATGTAGGTGGACCTCCAACAATCAAAGTAATGAAATTGTCAGAACATGCTGTGAGCACTGTGCCTTTGACCTTCTATGAGCAGGCAGACAGCATGAAATGCAGCCACTCTTGGCAACAAAGGTACAGTGTGCCACTGAATTGTTGAAGGCATACCCTCAGCAAAATCTCCAAAATACCAAACCAGCACAGGCAATGGCAGAATTACATACAAATGTGTGTCTGCATGAAAACAGGGCCCTAAAAGGCAGGTCATTTCGAAATGTTGAATCCCAAGTTGATCGACAGCGGTTGTTCTGTAGAGACATAACTGGAATGTTCAATGTATGTTGTTGCAATGTATATTAAGTCTTCCCTGTGGACCGTATTAATGAGCAGGACATTGGGAGTAATCCATTTAAAACTGTTTGCAATAAAGTTACACGAAGAAATAAGTGAACAACAAAACCATGAAGAGAAATGTGTCAGGGGATGCCAGATGTCGTATGAAGTCTTTCTGTAAATTGACATCAAAGAGCACTATCTGAAAGGAAATCACTGTGCTGGCCAGGACAGGCTGCCCCCTGCCTTCCGGCCATGTAGAGCTCAAACCCTGTTGGAACTGGCTCTATTCAAGCCCATCACTCCATTAAGCCTCTACATTCTTCTCATAATGAACATCGTTAGAAACCAATTAATTGAAGTGATGAAAGTGTTTCCTAACTCAAGTGAAGTTAAGAAGATTGAGGTCAAATAGTGTTAATTTATTTTTGTGAATATTGTACTGGTGCCCCCTCATACACAAATGATCAAAAGTACCCTGCTGCCCGTACACTGATTCATTCTCAACCTTAATTGTTGTGTCTGGAATAGCTTGGGGTGGCTGGCCAAGGCTGTCCTTTACTTCACTCCAGTGTCTCAAAGTGCTGCTGCTCGTATGGAACAATGTCACGAGCTAATCAGATGTCACATTTAACAAAAGAAGCTGAGGAAGGCAGAGAGGCAGCATGGTTAGAACAGAGAAAGCTCAGTTCAATGACAGCAAGGCAAGAATCCAGTGTGTGTGTGTGCGTGTGTCTCTTTGTGGTTTTAGTGGTGTGTAAATGGTTGTATAGCTGACCCTAGGACAATTTGTGTACACTGGTGGTGTACAGCTTTCATGGAAATATAAAGAAAGACAATGTTTGTTTTACTTTTTTTAATGTTTAGGTCACTTTAGGAAAAGTCATCAAATTTCATTGAAAAATATAATTTTGGGGATTTTCTCTGCTGTTAAACTTAGTGGCGGGTTATTTCTGACCCTAAAGACAACACGGTGGCAGAATTTCAGTCTTGGTATTACTGGATCTCAGTGCTGCATTCGACACTGATCGTACAAAAATGTCATGCCAGGAAAGTGTCAGTTCCCAAAGGCTCCTTTCTGGGTCCTCTTCTGTTGAACATCTACAAGCTTCCACTGGCTCAAATTATGGACAACAACAACAAAAGTTAACATAATTACACAGAAATTAAAATAACCACATCACCAGGAGACTAGGGTCCAATACAAGCATAAAAGTAGGTGCATTGAACAAATCAACAATTGGATGTGCCAGAACGTTCTGCAATTAAAGAAGAAGACAACATTTAGGTAACTGTTTTTGGAGCCAAGGAGGAACGATTTAAAGTTAGCGCTCAGCTTTAATTGGCAAAGCTAAAAATCTGGTTGTGTGGACTCACATCTGAATTTCATTAAGACAATTACAAAGTCGGCCTACGTTCACATTAATGATATATCAAAGATTAAATGACTTATGTCTCAGCAAGATTTGGAAAAATTTAACACAATATGTTGCTTCCTTTTAAAAGCATTCAACTGGCAAAACATGGCCACATGGTGGCTTTTATTGTGAAGCACTCACAGAAAACACAATGTATTTTAACAATATTTTGAATCACATGTTTATTTGTAAATAAAATCAAATAAGATCATTCATGTTGTCTTTGATTACATTTAGAGCTATGAATAATGAATATATCACTTGAAATGTAAATATCCATCCATCCATCCATCTTCAACCGCTTATCCGGGGTCGGGTCGCGGGGGCAACAGCTCCAGCAGGGGGCCCCAAACTTCCTTTTCCCGGGCCACATTGGCCAACTCTGACTGGGGGACCCCGAGGCGTTCCCAGGCCAGTGTGGAG
>CALSBV010012138.1:1573141-1595158 GCA_943590825.1 Bovichtus diacanthus
TACCATGTACACTTATGAGCATCCTTATGTTCGAACATGGTGTTTGTACAGATAGATGTAAATATCTAACAATTAAATAATATTACATCGTAACTAAAGATTTTACAATAAAATGGATAATACAATATTCCAATAATTAGTAGTTTTAATAAAATTACAATTACAAATAAAAAATAAAAGCAATAATGAATAAACCATCTAGTATGTTATTCTCCTTCTAATGACTATTAAACTACGGTCAGTATCATTGTTAATGATGTCATGTTAGTTTTAAAATATATTACTCAACCTATTAAATAACCACGTATACATTACATAGCAAAGAAATACATGTTATATTACATATAAGTTACATTACATATACATTCATTATAATGACAGCATTCAACATTAACAGCATTCTAGAGGAATTATTATTATAATTTTTTTTACATTTTCAGTCTCTACGGCAGAACCTGTGCTTCAAGTGTTTTCCGCTGTAGGGTTAACATGACACACACACACACACACACACACACACACAAACACACACACACACACACACACACACACACACACACACACATAACTCCAAGGCCAAAGCAGAAACAGCTTGTCGTACACTGAGTGTAACCGTGTTCTCTGATCCAATACTTGTGTACATGAAAAACAACACTTTCCAGGAACCTCGAGCACTAATTATAACATAGCAAGAAGTGTATTTATTTGTTTTGCAGTGCCATACTCCGGCTGGTGTAAAAGCTTCATTATCCCAATGCTTTATGGAGTGTTTTTTGGAAGTGGGTTAGTTGTCAGACAGCTCTGAAAATACCCAGCTTTCGCTGCTCTTGACACTCCAGTTGAACCCGTCCTATTAACGCTGGATTACTGTGGAGAGGCCGGGTTTCCTTGACAAGGGAATAGAGCAGAATATTTGAGCGGGGATGATTTCATCTCGCACTTTTTAATTGCTCTAGCATCTACGGTATTCATACGCTCTCAAGATGCGCCAAGCAGCTTTGCAGATTCCCAGGGAAAAAAGTCAGGGTTCAGCCAAAATGGCTGATACCAAATCCTGAAGGTTTACGGTTGCAACATCAAAGTGTTATGGTCTCAGGATAAACGGATCCCTTTCCAGCTATAATGTGTTTTCTGACAAATCTCGCAATTTCAAGGGATATTGTGTTGTCTTTGTATTCACAGAGTCAGCATGAGCATTACAGAGCATTTAAATCATCTCTTACTAAATTAGCTTTTTACAGTACAGAGATGATAGTGATCATTGAGCAGACGGAATAGAGTCAACATTAGCTTCTCTGCTGGTGGCAATTTATGAAAATAACCAATATGTTGATATTCCAGACTCTTCCTGCTATCATGGTGTGAGTATTATTCATCATGTAAGATGTAATTGCTGAAGCAAGTGCAGCAGCTGATACTACATCATTTATGTTTGAGGTTTGCTTTAAGAGAGAATGTTGTAGAAAAGCAACTCCTTCATGGTTGTTTAGGTCTTAAGTCTCAGACACAAACAGACATTAAAGATCTAGTGCCGACGGAGCCAACTGTTGTGTATTCTGTATTCGTCATTGCAGATATACAAGCCGTTGTTATGATACACACAATAAGACAAAGCAGCATTTGACGCCATTTTCACATCACTCTCGCTCACCACTTAGCTTCTTTCCAGATGACCATGTAGTTGTGAAAATATGAGATGAAGATGAAACATTAAAAGAGCTTCTTTTTGTGCCCTCTTGACTTTAGTCGTTGACTTGTTTTCCTCACGTCCGTTTATTCTTCTTGCGTACTTATTTGCTAAAGCTGAACAGCCGATCAGAGTGATTTCTCTCACTGATGGGCTCCGTTCAAACTTTTCAATCAGTGGAAAAGGGCAGACGGTGTGGTACACAAAGCAAAAACTAGGGCAACCGACACTTGGCTTGGTGTATAATGACCATTAGTGTCACGACCGCTGTCCATGGTGCTGAATCTGGAGCTTTCCTGGATGAAAAATGCAACCTTGGCCAGAAACTCTGCGAGTGGGGACTGATGACTAATAGTTATTATATTATAGTTATATGACACATACATGTATAAACAACATATAAATAAACTAACAGCAATGATTACTGTTTTCCTCCCTTTTTGGTTCAACAAGGAGAATGTCAACACTCATAGGCTTTCACAACATAGCGTGGTGCAAATTTTTTGCTCAATTTGAAATTTTTGAACTTGCAAAAATAAGAAATTTGGGTCTTTGCATCATTCGCAATGCCAGGCGCACATTTGTATCTTTGCATTAACTTTATATGTAATCGCACCGGTGTGAATGCACCATAAAAGAGTTAAATAGCTATTTTATATGTCTTTGTTTAGGCAATGAAGTTAGTTATTTTGTATTGTTTTGTGTTGACTTCAGTAAAGAGAAGCAATAGAAAATAATAATATACATTAACAAATATAAAGTTTTATGAAAAATTATGCATTTGATGTGTGTGCTTGGGTCCAGCTAAGCAATATTACCCAAATCTACAAAACAGTCTTTACATATCTGGACTCTACACTGACAGCAGTCCAGCGTCCTAGGAATTACATTCACATGTGGTGATTCTGCAGCTGGGGATGGTGAATGGGCAGCTCGGGATGGTAGATGGGCATTTAGCACAGAAACCAGAGTTCATTCACAGACCTGCAATTTTTACAACTGTATCAAGTGCTGCTGTAGTTGTGTGACCTAAAGCATAATTTATTTGCAATAAGCCCAACCTTTCATTACTCTTAACCATACTGTTACCATGCAGAATCCTCCAATATCAATGTACTCTCTATTGATAAGGTTCCCGAGAAAGGATTAGTGTATAGCAGATGATACTTTTTTAATTTGTGTTTTATTCAACAAATATAAGCCTTTGTATGAATTCACAAGTCAATTTAAAAGCACCAGAGTTCCAAATGTCTCTGCTAAAACAGACCTGCAGTGTAAAGATAGCGGAGTACAGAAAAAACAAGACGCGTACTCTGTGAACTGCATTTTCCAATTTCCTCTCTAAATTTAGACTAACAACCACTGTGGGGCAGCAGGTTGATTATCGCACATCACGAATAACAATAATGAAATAAAGTATGAGAGATTCAATTATGCTCCTCATGATTTATTTGTGGTTTAATGATTAAAAAACAGCCTGGTTAAAAAGCATTAGAGCTCATACCACTAGCAATTATGAGGCTGCGTAATTTACCCCTGACGATATGCCAAACTATAATTTCAGTTCTGTTCTACTGAACCTCATGCCAGCAATAATTGACATGAGTTTTGTTGACTCTGGTGTCCTCAGAGCAGCAATGATTATCTGATATTTGTTTGCTCAGTCACGCTGTGCAATCGTGTATTCAATAATTTACTTTTTTCTATACCCAGGTGAGCCTGTCTTTGCTTGTTAGCCCACCAGACAGAGGCATGCATATTTTATCTTCTGCTTCTCTTTGCTGCTTTGGCATTGCAAGTTACTGCAGTGCTTCAACTTTTCTTTGTAATCATTGCACAAAGAAGCAGGGAAGTACCTCTGTAGTAGCGTGTTCATCCAATGTGTTTGCATTGCTTCTATCCTGTATCATCATAATTTAACACAAAGCTGTTTATTCATTATTATTGTGGAAAGCCGGTTCACCCTGGAAGAGGTGAAACTGAGAGCAGCCAGACTATTTGTCATTTGACAGCAGATACAATACAACCTTGGCAAAGTGTAGTACAAGAGATACAAGAAACATTGTCAATACAGAAGTGCTTGGCTACAAATAAAGTTTTACTGAATTCAGTGACATTGACCGGTGCTTTGAGCAGAGGTGTTCACTTAAGTGGAATGATGAGACACTTAACTCAAATGAGTGTTCCAAGTGCTCAGACCTTGTAAACAGCAGCTGGACAAAAGAATATTTGATGAGACTGTGGATCCGATGTGCCTGTGGCCCTGGGAGCTGGGTTATTTCTCAGCATTATGTTTGATTTGCTTCCTTGAGCTCCTTAACACTGACTGTGCTACCACCATGTTACAAACATAATGAGGTTTCCAAATACTTTTTTTCCCCTCTTATGGTTTTCTCTAGCTCCTCTTATACTTCCCTCAGTTCAAAATAAAATCCCACATCCAAAAAGCCACTACCAGGGAGTCAATAAATACAGCTCGTAAAAAACATCAACAACTTAAAATGTAACAATTACTATGGTTGTAAAGAGTTTAGTAATAAACGTGAGACTTTTTATATTATTAGAAGCACATTTTAGAGTCAGCGCAATTGCAAAGTCATTGCTAAGAGGCCAGTGTAACCAAATTTGCTCTGGGCAGGGCAAACAGTCAAAGACGACTTCGCACTGGTGAAACATTTGCACTAAATGACTTTCCGACTTTCCTTTATTATTAAAAGGTATAGTCAAGTGACACCAAATAAACGACTCCTTGCTAAAGTCATGTGGAAATATAAATGTCTCGACAAAATCAAGTGTTGCAATTTACCACAACTATATATTTAAAAAAACGTGAAAGCATTTTTAAGATTGTGTAGTATAATCTCAATAACAGAAATCATTATCTAAGTTTTGCCGTATAGTTTCAAGTTAACTTATCTTAAGTAACGTAATTAGGGATGAGTGTGTATCGACCGGCAGCAACAAGACCGCAGGTTAGCCGGCTAGCAACGCAGGGCAGCCTAGCTTCTTAGCCTTAGCTAGCTTGGTAGCTTCAAGCTAGGTTGTTTAGGTTGTTTCAGCAGCCATCAGCTCCTTCGCTATGTCCATTTTTGGATTAGCCAGGAGTTAGGCTGTGTCGTCACTGCTAAAATGGCAACGCCCGGGGCCGCCCATATTGGACTTTAAAACTGCTCTTCAGAAACCTATGGGTGACGTCACGGACACTACGTCCATTTACAGTCTATGGTCTGAACCCACCATCATATCCAAACTGTACCCAACAGCATATACTGCAGATGTCAAGGTGGGCCATTTACAGTTGAAGAAGTTTATTTTCTAAATGCCTTTTGCAGTGAAAAGGAAAAGTAAATCCTTACATGAAAGGCTTCGATCTGCTTCCTTGAAAACATTAAGAAGCAGTCTGGCATAAATGTGTCTGTCATTTGATTTGAGAGAGCCTTTACTCTTGAATATTTTTGCATTTAATTTTTGCTTAAAGCTGCTCCAATTTATATTTGATCAAACCCATTGGTAAAATGGGTTAGATAACTGTGTAATGTGACAGGGGGAACTGACTTCAGTTTACACCTGATTGTGGACTCTTGTTTCTTCCATCCCATCTCTCTCCACGTGTTTCCTGTCACTATTTATTATAGGCAAAATACAAGAAAAGGATAAAGGAAAAGATATAAAAATACTGGAGTAGCAGTACCTCAATATGGCAACTAAATCCTCCTTTTAATGGTGTGACCTGCATTGTTTAAACTCTTGCATTCTTTTTTGAAATGTCCCTCTCAGACAGTGTTTAATTGCTCAGAGTAATGACATATTGTATTTGCTCTGTCGCGAGCTGACAGTTGCCTCCCTTGCTGACTGTTTAGTGTTCCACCAAAGACCTACATCTCTGTACTTAAGGAAGGACCTACTAATTGGCAAGCTTTCAAATCCTAATGTTTTTTTTAATTAGTAAGTGCTTTATCTATTAAAGGCGGATTCACTCAGAAGTTTTACAATATAAGCTTGTATATGTAAAAAAATATATTTAGTTTGTACCAGCATCAATTTTAAGACCAATTTAAAAATAGAGTAGGCTATACTATCAGCTAATTTAATGCATATTTAAATTCATTAAGATGTTGAACATTTCTAACTCTGACTTATTTCTAATACAATTAGTGCCAAGATCCAAGTTGAAATTATTCTGGGGATTTTTTTGTGAAATCTCCAATACATCCAACTTGGCACTTAAACCCAAACTTAATGAATATAATACATATACTATACAATATATAATATAATGAATAATACAGCCTAATAATACTTGTTAGGCTGTTGGAATTGAAGTGATGAGATAGATATAATTATAGAGAGTGCAGCAATCAAACTACAATACTGACATCAGATGGTACAAAATGTTCATCCCCACAGGAAAATGTTAAATTATCACTGCAGAAAAAATCTTAAATTTCTTCCATTTGGAAATTACTATTTTGTCAAATAAGTACACAAGTAAAAGCTAACACATAGGTTGTACAGTGTGTGTGTGTGTATATTTAGATTTTAAAATGAGCAAGTTGCTTGTGATTTATGCTGAAATATAGAATAAGCAGCTACACTAACAGTTCTAAACATGAAGTAGTTTTTTCAGCCAGGGAAAACTAAACATGAAACATTCAACTAAAGGATAAATTCCCACTGACCAATCACTGTTTAGTCCTGCAGGCTACTTTGTAATAACCCGGAGCTTTGAACATTCCCTTTAAAACTTCCTGTCCTCACATCACCCATGAAGTCAGGTGCTCTGGGCCTGAAGCACCTTCGGCTGCGAGACGAATTTCCTGCTACAATAGTACATACCAATAACACTGTAGATCAAATAAACAAGGGTTTTTATTCTGACAATAGCGAGCAAGAAATTCATGACTAATTGTTATTGAACAACTCAGTTGGTGACAACACCTGCCTGCTGCTGTATTGTCATCTAGTGAAAAGTAAAATATAGAGCATCCTGCTGTACTTGGACTGATCTGTAACTTGCGTTTCTCCACTTCCCAAAAACATTGACAGATGCTAATATTTAATGATTGTTTCATCCACTCTAAACCACAATCCCCTTATCTCTCCCTGTCATATCTATCATCTCCCACTGTCATGTGCAGAAAGCATGGAGGCCACCTTCAGCTCAGGAACTAGTAATCCGCTTACAGTCACATGCAAAATAGAAGAAAGTGTTTTTGTTGGAAAATGGCCAACACCAGGGGGAACTAAATGAAATGGCAGGATGTCATTTTTATTGATGAATCACACAGATGTTTGTGAATAGGCTTCATAGTGGAAGTGATTTAGCAACAAAGAGAGGAGGTTAATTTGACAAAAGATTAATTTAGTTGGCCCAGCAGGTGACTCTGCACACAGTGTCATTGTAACATTATTGCCTACATCAACGCCTGTCACATGTCATCACTTCTCTCTCCCATCATTCCTGTCTCTCTCTCTCCTCTGCATGCATAGTATTGGAGAAATTGATTTTAAAAGGACTAAAATAAACAATAAGTTCTTCATTCAACTTTCTACCATTTTACACAGTCAACAGTGTTTGATTAAGTTCTTGTCCATAACATTGAGATCCAGGTTCTAAACTCCAACTAAAATGAGATTCACTTGTGCTAAGAAGTTGATATGTGGTCAAAACTCTTATTACCAAAAAGAAGAAATGTAAATGTTATTTATTTTTCAGCAGTGACAGCGGCCCCAACTTTAATTGTATCCTGTGGGCGAGAATTTTTGATCATAGGATTGCTGTGAATTTTGGTCATTTGCAATCACCACATCTTGACCCATGAAAGTGACGTAGATGCGTCTTGGGCAGATTGGATAGCTATCTGACCTCAGGAAAGCCTCGTCCTAATGTGGACTGAAATTCTTGGGCAGTGGCTTGAGACATATTCTAGCCAGATGTTGAATGTTTACCATCATTTATCTGATTTGTATATGTTGCCGATTGCAAATAAAAGTGTCTTAAATCTCATCTGGATTTTATCCAGCTAAATGACACTTAAGTGTAATTGGGGTCAGAGATACAGCTGACTATAGCTAGACACCCATCTTCCTATAATGTAGGATGAACACAGCACTGAGGGCCACAAATGTGCACCACGGTTCTCAATGAATGTCGGTCTTATCAAGAACAGAAACCGTAGCGACCTTGATTTCAAAACACCAGTCACACTTCAACCACCAAAGAAATCTATTTCTATCTATTACTATTATAAATGACAACATTACAGTCTTTAGTTTTAAGGAAATGATAATCAATCATCGGTGGCGCAAGGGAGAGAGAGCAGGGGTGTGTCCAGGGAGTGGCCTTTTACTGGAAATGATATTGGCCACCCCCACCCCATCAAATGACCATGTCAATTTTTTATATGTTACCATGATGCTTTTTTGTAAGGGAAGACGCCAGTGAACAATTTACATTGGAAATAATTGGGCGCCATGCTAGAACATGGTATCTTCTGTTAATACAGCCATGAGAGCCACATCATGGAAGTTGACAGTCTATCTCAGGGGTGGGCAAACTACGGCCCGCGGGCCATATACGGCCCGTTGGGCTTTTTAATCCGGCCCGCCGAACTTGTCCAAATTATATTTAAAAATAATAATAATAATAATAATAAAAAAAGATCGGCGCACTTCAGGCACATTCACCTTGTTGGCGTGTGGTATATTTTTGTATCTTCATGTGCTCTGGTAATTATGGTAAATACCAAAAACAAATTGAAAATTGCACCTGAACACAACACACAACGCACTTGTAATTACCAGTTTACAAGTGGAAAAGATCATCTTTACCATAGCACTTGAAGGTACCATTACTTCTTCTGTTTTTAGCTTTGCTCTGTGAGCCCTTCTGTAAAAATGAGCTTATCAAAAAAAAGAAAAGTGGATAGTGAGTGCCGAGTGTTTAATACGGAGTGGGCAACAAAATATTTTTTCACTGAAGTCCAGTCAAAGGCTGTATGCCTGATATGCCAAGAAACTGTCGCGGTTTTCAAAGAATACAATATCAGCCGTCACTTTGCTACGAAGCATGCTAACTATGCTAGCAAGCAGTCAACACAAGAACGGACGGCTACGGCTCAGAGGTTGGTGGCTAATTTACAGACTCAGCAACAGTTTTTTCACCGACAAACTGCAATTCAAGAGTCAACTACCAAGGCAAGTTTTTTGCTGGCATTCAAATTAGCAAAAGCTAGCAAGCCTTTCTCCGAAGGCGAGTTTTTAAAAGAATGCATGGTAGAGACGGCAGGTCTACTGTGTCCGGAGAGCCAAGGCAAGTTTGAAAAAATCAGTTTATCGCGCAGGACTGTGACTCGCCGTGTGGAACCTGAAAGAGAAGATCGGCACATTTTTGGAGTCAGTGGGGAAATCCGACGAATTTCCCGAGCTAAGCGACAAGAACTGGCTTTGTGATTTTGCGTTTGCTGTGGACATATTTTCACACTTGAATGAGCTGAATGTGAAACTACAGGGGAAAGATCAGTTTGTGCACGACATGTACAAACATGTTACAGCCTTCAAATCTAAGCTAACTTTATTCTCCAGACAAATTGCAAACAAATCTTTCGCTCATTTCTCCACACTTGCCACGCAGAAAGAGGCAACGCGAAATGCAAAGAAATACAGCAAATCACTGGACGACCTGCACGGAGAATTCAGCCGTCGGTTCTCTGATTTTGAAAACATTGAAAAGTCACTTCAGCTGGTGTCCTGTCCCCTGTCACAAGACCCTGAAACAGCACCAGAAGAGGTGCAATTGGAACTGATCGATCTTCAGTCTGACTCCGTCTTAAAGGAGAAGTTCAACTCTCTTAAACTGAATGACTTTTATGCTTCACTTAACAAAGCCACGTTTCCAAACCTCCGGAAGACAGCACAGAAGATGTTGACTTTGTTTGGCTCGACCTACGTATGTGAGCAGACATTCAGCGTCATGAACATCAACAAATCCCGTCACAGATTCAAGTTAACTGACCAACACCTCGGATCTATCCTGAGAATTGCCACAACAAAACTTACTCCAGACTTTGATGCACTGGCAAAAAAGGGAGATCAACAACACTGTTCCCACTGAAATTGAACGTGAGTTTCTCTACTGTGTTTATTTAAATTAAATTAAATTAAATTAATGCCTTTGGAAAACAATTTGTATAATGAGCCTTGCATATTCATGCTTTGCTACATGTTACAGGCCAAATCCTCTCATGTAATGGCTTTTACATGTAATTTATATTAGTTCACAAAAACACTCCATCCATCTGTTTCTGGCCCGGCCCCTCTGTCAAATTTTAGAACCCATTGTGGCCCGCGAGTCAAAAAGTTTGCCCACCCCTGGTCTATCTCCTAGCAACGCCAGTTCTCAGTTATCAGCCAGCTAATGCAATGGGATACTCAGAGGCTCAAGGTATAGATGCTGTTTATACGTCCAATTATGTCTTTTAAAAACATATGCACAGTAGCTGTTGTATCATTGTATATTTTTGTTTTTGCACAAAATGTAAGGGGAAAATTCTATTTTAATTCCACTTTAGTAATGTGTGTCCCTCAGTTCTACTGGGTGGTACACGAGGTATATGGACCCGCACTGAGGTATGAAAGGAAGACTCCACTAGTGACAATGAAACAATATCATATGCCAACACAATGAATAGCTATAGTTAAAAATAATAGTTTAAAAAAACGAGGTTTGACGTAATGAAAATCTGAGGGATTATAACAAGATATATTCAGCCGGAGCCTTTCTTCGTTGTTCCCTTCTACAAAATGATGATTGGGAGTGTTTAGTATTTTGTCCGTCAAAACTTTCATCCATCATCGTCTTGTTCAGAGCCATGAAGTAAGACTGTTGTTGAGACATCACAGCCCTCCCTCAAGGTCACGGTCAAAGTCATTGCCTTTATCTGGAATAGAAAAAAAATGTGCAGCCACACACAACCCCAATCATGTGATACATTAATCATCAGAACCCTCTACATGAATACAAATACCTTCAAATGCATGCATTACAAAATGCATAAAAAGAGAACGGTACAGTACAGAGGTGTTGCATAGGAAAGGTCCTTCCAAAGACACAAACAGCTCTTCAAACAGAAGCTGTCACACTGCCTCAGTAAATACTTGTATTTATACCACATGCAATTTAATATCCACGTTTTTACATGAAAGCCTTGGGTTATCAGCAGTGTTTTATGATAACATCATAGTAATAAAGTAGATGCACAGAGATTTCAGCAAGGAGGAATATTAGCTGGTATGCTTTATTGATTTTTACTTCAAGTCTAATGGTTAGAGGATATTTTTAAACTGTAAAACAGACGCTGAGATTAGAATTTGAGATGGAGAAAGGAAGTACTGGTGGTATAGGTAAAATATAATGAAAAGGAGCACATCTTTAACTCAGCTTGCAAAAACAACCTTATTGAAAGAGATGATTGACAACCTTCACACGTATCTGAGACAATAAACACATTCTCTTTAAAATGTTGAGCTGCAGGTTATAATAATAACAACCACGACACAATGCAAAAGCAGGTATAGTGTTAACCTTAACGTGATTCGTGGATATCTTATTTGGATAAGAAAAAGCACATGAAAGCAGTTGTAAATGCATGCAGAGCATATTGCAATTAGAAAGTGGGATGGGGTTGAAGGAGTAAGGTCTTCTCGTGACCATGTAAACTATGACTTACTGTAGAGAGAAGTGGAAGATGGTGCAATTGACATCCAACAATTTGCTATTTTGCCCATAGACATGATCGCAATGGTCTATACAATGTCTGATATACACAGGCAGCTTTACAGAGGCCGGTGTTAGTGAGTTTAAATGTGCAGAAGCACTCTAAAAAAAAATAAAGGAACAAAAAAGTTTTTATTCTCATCTTTTATATTTGTTCATATATTATCATATACTGTATGAATTAAGATGTCATTGTTTTAAGGTTTTTGATTTCATGTTTTTTTCGGCCTCATCGGAATCGAAACTCATTGCTGTTAGATTCCATAGGCTAACGGTTAAAAGGTTGAATTGATTGTGAAATTTTTAAGTTTTAAATTTAAATTTATTGACATATTCCCGAAAGGTTATCTGAGACGGAGGATTACCAGAGGCAGGTTAAGCAGGCGCGGAAAGGTGATGCAAGGTTCCTCCTGCCTGCACCGGAACCCAAAGGAAGGGGTGGTGCACTCGCCCAAGGCAGTCGCCTAGTTTCTACAGTCAGGCCAGTGGATAGAATCATTAGGGGGGCCTCCTCCGCCCCTCTCTCCTTCCAGTAACTGGTACCAAAAGATTTTCCCGAGGCTCATGTGCGCATCACGTTTTTATCAACACTCAACATTAGCTTCCTGGAATCATGATCATATTTTTCCCTAGCAATAATTTTAACCATGATAACGAATGCTCACTGACCTTAACCAAAGAGTTTTATCCCAAACTTAGTAGGTTCAGATCAGGAACGGTCATATGAACCGTCACTTTTAAAACAGAGATTTAAAATGGTTTGGGAAGGCATTGAAAAATGTCGTGCTGTTATCAGAACCAGAAAAGACTGTATTTTGTTGTTTAGTATTGAGGGCTTGTTGGGAATGATGTTGGTCATGTTTAAAAGAAACCAATAATTACTGTTGTAAGATATGATGCAAATGGTCTCCAGTATCAAAATAAGATTATTTGTACCACCAAACATCCACCCAGCTTGTCAACAATAACTTGTTTGGTATGAAACCAGAAATTCCGAGCTTTCTAAAGCACCCGAGGGCCTCTCGAATGAATACACCACCACAAACGATGGGTAAAGGAAGCGACAAACTTTACATTTTATAGTCACACTGACATAAATGTGTTCTATGCTCTTGCCAAAATATTTCACCAAGGCATATGTTATTCATGCTAAAAAACAGCAGATTTCAATAATTTACACATATACAATTACATTGGCATGCTGGGAAATCAGAGGGAGAGAGAGGAAGGCGATAGCAGCCACTTGGTAAGGTTTGTCTGACTGACTAGTAGAAGCTCTGGCTGTTCGTGGCCCTGTGATGGATGTATCGAAGCACTGACAGCATTGGGTCATATATTGATGCACTTGTTAGAATGTCAAAAATATGTGGCTATGTCAGACAGCCATGTGGAGCCATACATTCCAACATGTATCTACCAGCATGGAGCTCTTCAGTTATATATGAATATAGACCAACATTTATTGTGTTTATTACTATTTCAATGAAAATAAAGAGACCGCCTGAGTATATCTTTATAAATTGCATCTTAAATGTTGTATTTTGGTGTATCTTCATCAAATGTACAGTCCCAGTTGATGTAAAAGAGTAGTAGAATACACTCGGATGCATCAATGTCTATGGGATCTTATTTATATTTGTAATATTGCCTTTAATATTAAAATTATATACTGGGCGAAGGCAAAAATCTTATGTGTTCCTTAACTGCATCTCCATTTACTCTGTAACGGTAATGTATGTTATTTTAGGCGGTTTTTTTTCCTGAGATAGGGCTAGGGTTAAAGGAAGACTAGGTTTATTTTAATTTAGCTTTTTATGTTCATAGCTTTTGCCATCAGTTCTATCGATTATGATAACATTCCTCACTCATCAAGGTAATTGCTGAGATCTTGGAAGACAGCAACATCCCTACAAATAGGTCAGATGTTGTAGTAACTTTTCTTCGGATACTGTTGTACATTATAAAATGATAAAAATAATATATTTATTCAGCATGTAATCTTGTATCCATATTTAGTTGAAAGGCAGAGTCTGCGAGCATGCAACTAGAAGAGTATAGGAACAGGTTAAAAGGCCCTAAGGATAAACAGTGTCAAGAGTGATGGATATACCTGGTAAAAATGCCTAAAGTACCAAAGTTTGAGGAGCCAGGCTTAAGAGAGTCATGGGTGCACACCTTAAAGGCAGCATGCAAGCACTCTATCACCAGAGAGTTATGGACAGGTGCAAAATGCTAGGGTTGTGAACAGGTCAGGCATACCATAAAGAGACCTCATAATGCTGATGTCAGCAACAACCTGGTCACGAGATATCACACGTATGACCTATATAAAAGTGCTGAAAGACTAAGTTTGCAAGAAAGGGCGGCGATCTTCCGCATTTTTGCCCAATCAGGATGGAGTGATTCTTATAATAAAAGCGAGCATCAGACAATATTTCTTCAAATCTGTTCTCGAGGCGGACTCGGGTTTTGTTCTCTGTTTTTGAAGAATAAAACTCTATTGCATTGGACTCTGTTTGTCTCCAATGAATTCTTGTTTGAACCTGTATTGACTTCTCTTTTTTTAACCCATTTTGAGACTTCAGTATCTAGTTGATTATGCTAAAGACTAAAAGTGTTGGTGAGGAGGTCCAGGACTCTTTTTCTGGCCCAGAATAGGACTTCTTTATCTCAGACATTAAATTGGCAAGCCAGCCAAGGTGACAGAACACTGGGGACCCCAGTGGCCACTAAAAGATCTTAAACAGAACCTTTTCTCTTCTGCTAATTCTGTTTGTGTCTAAGTGAAGGAGTCCACCCAGGTGAGGTAAATCAGAGTGTCCATCCTCTAAAGAAGCTAGTTTTTAAAATTAGGTATTGGAGAAAATAAATAACAGATTGTGAAAAGAAATGTTTGGAAAAATTGGACAGGTTCGCTAAGATAATAACACTAAAACTTAAGAACGAAACTAATCAACTGGCGGAATAGAGTTTGATGCAAGTTTAGGTTTAATATTTGTTTACTATAATATATGTATTAAACACCATGGTGAGGAAAGGATGGATGATGGGGTAAGGATAGATGAATGTTTGCTTAATGTGTGTATCGCATGTTGGATGTTGGCTTGTATTGTGTTTTTAGGAGGATTGATTTGGATGTCAGTACGGGCCTCAGAAACGGCCAGGCCATAAATCCTTATGACAGGATAGGCCGTAAATTCTCAGGACAAGCTAAGCAATAAAAAATAGAGGAGATAAGAACGTTTGCTCAAAGTATAGACAGACAGTGTGTCGGAATAGGGGAGAATTGAAAAGTAGTGAAACAGTCAGTAAAATGTTTGTGAGTTTGTCATAAGTGTTAAAAACTGTATAAATTGGAAAACCTGTGGATTCTGCCGTCATCGCGGAAGCATTTCAGTTGTGTGCTGTTTTTTTCTCCCTTTGGGGAAGGTTTGAACAGCCGGGTGAGTCACACAAAATCCTGGTTTCAAGTGTTTCAAAAGTGAAATATTTAAAAGGACATAAATAAAGGTAATTTTCTTTTGAAAATTACAAAAACAGGGTTTTAGGCAATTGGGATTATTAACACATTTCCCAACACAATTCCTTGAAAAAGTCTTGTTGCTGCAACTATCCAAAGCAACCAAAACATTAGAAAAACAAAAAATTATCTGGATATGTTGTGGTGGTGAGGTTGCAACAAAATTTGACGTTCTCCATCATGATCAGTCGGATGTTGCAAACAATTCATTTATAGAGAAACGTGGATTTAGGTCAAAAATCTTGTTTTATGGTCATTTTGGGGTTTGGTTGATTTTAAACAAACAGTCTTGGCTGTGGGAATATGAAATTTCTATCACCATATTTAGACGATAAATACATTGCTGAAGCTCATAATGGCATGATGACAAGCTGGAAGTGAACACCGTCTGCTCCTTCTCAGAACAGCTCTTCGTCCCTCCCCCTATGGCTCCCTGAAATAATGAATGAAAGGCATACAGTTACAAGGCAGACAGTGGTTTTTCATCTGATTTCAAATAAAAACAAAGTGTTGGCGTTGAAGCTATTAAAAGTATAATGACAAGCGGTGAACAGAGCGACTTTCAGTGATAGGCAGCTAAAAATTAAGATATTTGCTTTTTAGGTGTTAAAGTATTTCTGCTAATTGGAAATTGTAAAGTATATTTATCTATCGCTTGCATGTTCATGTGCAGATCCTTTATCTGAATTAACATATGTTCCAAATTTATCTACTGTGTTTTGCTCAAGTTAAACTTTAATTCAAATTGTATATTGATGGGCATACACGTGAGAACGGGCATGCACGTGGTTGTGGGTGTGCATGTGTGTGAGTGCCTCTGTTCAATGCATTGATGTGTGCAAGTGACAAAGGGAGACCAGTGTGGTGTGTGTGCGTTTGTGCAAACATTTCTAGATGAATTTGTTTTATGGTTCATGATTCATTTCAATAAATACCTAAAAGTATACTGCAAAACTTGGCCTTTTTCTCAAAATATTGGCTCAGTAACAGTCATTAAGTAAATGTGACCTATTTTGCTTAATATTTGACCGACAACAACAATACAGATATCATTGGAAAGCTAAGAATCTTCTTTTATCTAACTGTGTATACAACTAAAAATGTTTCAGGTTCAATATGACTGAGAATGATAGAGCAAGTCACAAATACAACAATAATTAATTCATACGTTGAAATTACTCTTCATAAAATAGTAGGTCACTATTATGATATTTTAGTTTTATTAATAAATAACATTATATTTGTAATAATGGAATAATTACTGTCATGGTATTTTAATGGTTTCATGGGAATGACGATGATGACGATTGTGCGCATCACTAAAGGGCCTTCAGAACGACAACTATAAGCTAGCGCAGCACTTTGCGGATACCGCTGTCTTTCTCAGTAATATTTCAGCTGTGCGCTGAAGTTTTCCCATGAAGGAGAGGACTGAACGAGCAAAGAGACTGAATTAGAGCATTTATAGATACTGCCGTTTTTTCTCAGTTATAGTTTAGCTGTGCATTGTTCCTATTAAGAATGGGGCTGAATGGGCAACAGAGGCTGAATAAATAATAGCATGAGTCGCTGAGGGGCTGATCGGAGGGCAACACGAGCAGCCTATAAGGACTGCAACACTGGTCAGAGCAGTGTACTGAAAATAATATTGAAATGAATATGGACATGGTCAAAATAATATCAAAGTAATTGTGGACATAGTCAAAATACTGTTGAAGTAATTGTAAAAAAATAATAAAGGATAAATTGTCCAAAAACTATTGAAGCAACTGTAAAAAATAACAACGAAATATTTGCATAAATAGTAACGGATAAGTTTTAATTATCCAAAATATTTTCTTTTACAAAAAATTGGAAGATTTTGATGAATGATGGAAATAGCAGCGAAGACGAAGTATTATCATTAAAACATTATGATAATGAAGGACCTGTAGATAATGGGATGGGAAGGTGTGGAGCAACAGCAAGATAAACAACCAATTGAATTAAAACGTTCAAATCACAAAGCTTGTCAATTTTGAGCAAGTACAGGAGGCGTTTCACTGACGTCCTGTGAAAGGAGGCAATACGCAGTTGGTGGACCACAGCCAAGTTAGCCCTGCTGCAAGAACAACTTTGTGAAAATCCTGGAGCACGCAGCAGTCTCTGAATCCAGTGCTTGTAATATCATAGGAACACAGCATATTGGGGAGAGACAGAGTAGCAGATAGGTTAAGGTTAAGTTATACTTTCAGAACCACAACTAAACATCCAACGGTGCAGCACGCTAAATCTGGCAATAAGGATGCGGCAGGTGTGGTTCAGGAGGTGGAGTGGTCGTCCACCAGTCAGAGGGTCAGTGAATCAATCCCCAGCCTAAATTGTGTGAATGAACCATTCACACACATTCATACAGAGTCACAGGCTGCCATACAAGGCGCCACATGCTCATCAGTAGGTAGGTAAACATTCACACACACACACACACACACACACACACACACACCATTGGCCATGCCATTGGGAGCAATTTGGGGTTCTGATTCAGTATCTTGCCCAAGGACACTTCAACATGTTGAAGTGTCAAAGGATTTAACCACGCTACCTTCACAGCCACCCAGAAACAGTAGTATTTGGAAATAGAGGTCTTCTTAGAGCAGATGGCACTCCAGTAACACACAGGGAGGCTATCTCCACACTGTTGGAACTGATCATCAAGTGTCCAGCACTCCAAAAAAATTTCTCTATTAGCCACATGCAACAATTTAGCAGATGAGGCTGCTAAACGAGCACCAATAGGCACCAACATGGCCCCATTTGCCGTGGATTGTGAGCCTCTTACAACTCTATTCTCTGATAATGGCTCAAGAAAGAGCCAGCATTCATGAAAAATCCGTAGGCTATGGTTAAAAGGGGGGCAGTCAAGGTCACGCAGGATGGTCCCCAAAAGGAGTTTTTTTTTTTACTCTGAATATGCCATTAGTTCATCTAGAAGTTTATGTGTTAAAGGCTACTGTTCACATGTGGAGGTGTTGTCAGAGCAGAATCTGAGATGTCTGAGTTGTAGCCTGCTGCCATTGCACAATATATATTGTATAATGCCAATGTTTAGATGTAATTGTTCACTCGAGTTAGTGGATGTTACTTTGACACTGAGCTGACCTTTCAGTTCAGCAATAAGCCATTTTGTTCCAATGTATTAATATAGGAGATTTATATTCTCATAATGGAGGGCCTCCACAGCCGTATTACTCACTTTGATTAGTGACTAATGAATGACTGCCAACCTGTGTTGTGGTAATGCATTCCTCTGAGTGATTGTGGTCAACCCTGTTTGGGAAGGCAGCCAAAGAGAAAAGTTTATTGGTAAAGCCATATTAATTAACAAGTTACAGGAAATTAATCTAGGGATGAAACTCCAATACTCTCCTTCGCATGATGTCATTTTTATTATATTTTATGTATATTTTATCATCAACCCTAATGACAACAAAAAGTAATATTGCAGCAGGCTTGTTGCTGGATGTTTTACAATTGCATATGAGGGATTTTCTGATCCAAACAAATATTACTCTAAAATGTCATTGGTGAGCTCTGATTGACTTTTACAGTAGGTAGGTAAGGTAGCAAGTTTGAGCTAAGGGAAGAAGGGAGTGGCTATAACAGGGGGCCTCTCTCCCCTCAGAAAAGCACATGTTATTACCTTTTGTTCCTGGGTGGATATGGTGATTGCAGGAGTTCTCAGGATGAAGAAACCTTCCAATTTTGAAGAATAATTGCATGTCCAGCTCAGACTAAAGACACTCAGACATTTGATTCTTGTTGATAGACAGAACCCAGGTCGATGGAAGTTGAGGATTATCACTAACGTCGCCTTAGGCCATCACTTTACTAGGAGTGATTCAGCAGTCAATATAGTTGTTATCCCTAACAGACTGAAGGAGAACTGCAGGCTTCCAAGGGGTTTATGTGTAGCTTTCTGCTGCCAATTAGATTCATACCACCTCCACTTCAACAAAAATGTTCAATCCTGCAGAGAAAAACAATTAGCATCCTCATCCACAGATTATTTGTCGTCTATGACACGGTGTCCTCCGACTTCCCTTTTGTAATGATTCTGTCACTGATGGTCCTGGCTTTATAAACCTGCACAGCTATATGTAAATGATACACCCGCACAGTGAGAAAATAAAGATTTTGGAACAATTACCGTGCTATGATGATCAGTTATTCTGTCAAAGTGAAGTCTTACTGTATAAGCCAACAATATAAGAGACCATTATCTCTGTCACTCTGTTCAAAATTGCTCCAATCATGACTTTGAACACTTAAAAGCACTATAAGGAAGATTTGTATTGCTCTATAAAACAAAATGACTGCAATATATCTTCAGGAGTTTGATGGGATTTTAGATTAATTCCAATGATTCAGAAATTACTGGGAACATTTACTTACATTTCTGGCTTACACAAAGCATGCTCTGATCTATAGTTCTTTTGGAAAAGAAGCATTTAGATAATTTTTTTCTGATTTGTGATACATGTATACTCGTGAGCCATCGTCACAGGTTCTGGCCTCAGTATGGACATAATTATGAGCGGTTTTCATTCTCAGATGGATTTTAAAAGTACTGGGGTATTTGACGTGTACAAAAGGCAGAAATTAGGGGCCGAAAGTCAGAAAAAAATACTTTTAAATAAGTCATTCTTTCATATCCTAATGGTCATCACCGTTATCCTCAACTAATCGAGCCATTTCAGAGCATGATAGTTGGTTCAGCGCACGGGGAGCGCGAGCAGGAGGCTTTCAAAAAATTATATTCAGCTCTGCGCTACCTCCAAAATCCTATTCACACTAGAGTTCGACGCATCATTCAAAATCTAAATTCTAAATTCAATATTCCCCTGCCTGTCCTCCAGGGCAGTTACGTCTCTGTGGTCAACATCCTGCCCGGCCTGCAGAGCGGCTTTGTCCGTCTAGTCGTCCTTCTGCCCTTCCCCCAGTGCAGCCCCACCTTCCTGGTCTCCTGGTCACCGTCCAATTCAGATAAAACTTTTGGCCCAGCTCCTAAGCCATCCCCCTGAGTTGCCCTGCCCCGCCTCCCAGACCATCTGCCTCGGGAATCTTGCTCCACCTCTGTCCAGCTACTTCTTCCTAGTTCTCTGGTCACTTTGCCCTGAAACTACTGCATTTATTCAAGTAAGTAAGTTTCTCACCACAAACTAAATTTCACAAGATTACATTTGAACACAGGACAACATCATAATTTACCTTTGCCAAATACTCATCTTTATTGAATAGAGTTTAAATGCGTCATAATGTTAGTCACCTTCATAGTGTGCTAAAAGCTGACAGCTACCGTTAACAGATTTTTTTGTTCAAAATGTAGCTGCTAAGGTATAGTTATACATATATGCATACAAATATCTTATCAATACTATTAAAAAGGTGTGGGGTAAAGGGAAGGACCAAAATGCAGAAAACAGGCAGATGGTTGTTATGACGAAAAGAGATCTTTACTAAACAAAGTTAAAAAGGGTACAAAGCAACAACTGAGGGTGCAGGCTATGACAAGCTGAAAATACAAAGAGGTAAAACAGCAAAAACTAAAAAAAGAACACAAACTGGGATGGTACGAGGGAACACCAGGATACGCACGGGTACACCGCATGAGCAACCACACCAGGAACGTAGAAGACAAACTGACAAGGAACAATGAGACAGGGAGGTATACACACACTCACACACACCCACTAATGACATCAATGGGACACAGCTGGAGAGGGCAGGCAAAGAAACAAGGGTGGCAGGGTGATTAGACAGGAGGATCAAATTAGGGAAGGGAAAACAATCACAGAAGGAGGGAAGACACAAAGACAGGAAGTAAATTAGACATGACACAAGGGGAATGAACCTACAAAATAAAACAGGACGCAGAAAAACCAAGATCATGACAAATCCCTTTCTAACCAAGGTGTCCAACAGAAGATCTCTGTTCCTTTTTAAACACTTTTTTTTTTACATTACATGTCATTTAGCAGTGAACTAACTACAGGGACAGTCCCCCTGGAGCAACTCTGGGTTAAGTGCCTTGCTCAGGGGCACAATGGTGGCAGCCCTGGTCTTGATCTCACAACCTTCTGGTGTTATATTTGGAATCCAAACCACTAAACCACCGTCACACAACAACAACAATTTTTCTATTGCTCCCGACAGAGCAGCGGGTTGCTGTTATCCTTGAGCCGCTGGATTATTTACACAATTTTATCATATGTTTGTTATGTCACATGACGCTACCTCACATTGTAACATAGAGTACTCCAGATACAGTAGGGAGAACATTAAAACTTAAAGAAATTCTCCAGTTCCATTCCAGGGCATTATGCCCGGCAGGACACAGGCAGACTCATTTAATAAAGTGAAACAATAAGGACCAGGCCAGACATTACATCAGCCAGAGCAGTCCTACCTAAATGCATGAACGGCGTCTTCACAAGAACAGAGGTGCTATCTGTCAAGATAGCCAAAGCCCTGTTAAAAGTGTGCAAAATGTTTCTCTTCTTGAAAAAGCACAGTTTAACGGCAGCTATGACAGTCTGTCAGTGATGAGACACGGCTCCATTAGTACCTCAGGCTTCCTCTGATTGTGAGACAAAAACACCAGGTTCTGGGAGCTTTGGCATCCAAATGTTTTTGTCTCAGTCATGGACATTAAAAGGGATGGGACTATGTCTTAAAGATAAGGGCTATCTGACAGACTGGACTGTTTTGATGATCAAACTGTAGAAATAAATATCCCCCTATCCTCGTGTTTTAGGTGCCTGGAGTGGAAAGTCCCGCTCATACTGTATGTGGTTTTATTTGTCTGTATTCTCTAGTGATTTATATTGTGGACGTTTGTATCAATTTGTGCTCCCTAAAAAATGTTGGCTGTACTACACCCTTGTCAGTATCATTTTGTTCTGATGTGTTGGTTCATAGATCTCATACATCATCCAAGTCGCCAACAATCAAAACTGTGTGTGTGTGTGTGTGTGTGTGTGTGTGTGTGTGTGT
>CALSBV010012138.1:1597086-1608261 GCA_943590825.1 Bovichtus diacanthus
ACACACACACACACACACACACACACACACACACACACACACACACACACACACACACACACACACACACACACAGACATTTGATTAATGTGAGGTACACCACATTGTCAACCAAATAAGCTGTACTTCTAAAAGTATTTGTATTTGTTTATCACAAGGACAGTCTGAATGAAAAGTTGTCAGTCCACAGTGATCGAAGAAAAGGCTGTGTGTGTGTGTGTGTGTGTGTGTGTGTGTGTGTGTGTGTGTGTGTGTGTGTGTGTGTGTGTGTGTGTGTGTGTGTGTGTGTGTGTGTGTGTGTGTGTGTGTGTGTGTGTGTGTGTGTGTGTGTGTGTGTGTGTGTGTGTGTGTGTGTGTGTGTGTTCCAATTTGCAGCTTCTATTGTTTGCAGCTTCAGGCAGGAGGAGCAGACAGATACAGTTGTAAGGGATATAATAAAGCATGTAGATTAGAAATGGCTCAGAAATTACTCTATTGTTATGTAGCATACAAATGTTGTTGGCTTGTTGATTCTATTGGCCATGAGAGAAACAAACAGCCCAATAGAGAGGCTGTGTCTATTTCCTGTCTTTTCCCTTGAGCAGACTTTAATTTGCTCTGTGGCACTGCATCCACATCAAGGGCCAGGACCTGCTCATTTACTGGAGTGTAAATGTCAATATAAACTCACAACAAAAGGTATGCTGCTGCACATCCAGCTCTGCAAGCACTCTTAATTTGAACCAAAGCCTTCACTCTCTGAACACACAGGTGATCTCCGAACCCAAAGTTTCACATTTCAACTACCTAATTTCCACTTTAAAGATAAAAAGTCCTCCAAAAGGTCCAGGATCAGGTGTTCACACATGAATTTGGTTATTCTCTTTGTGACTGCACTCCCTGTATTTCAAGGAGATAACGTCCCGATAATACATAGTATATGTGTATAGATAGTAGGGTTTAATCCTGGGAAACGGTATTCCATTTCCTGTTTCACAAAAAACATAATAACGGTAACATGTGAGAAACTAGTTACATTTCAGGCTTAAAACTAATGGGCTAATACATACAAAATATACGTATTTACGTATAGGGTATTGTATTCTTTTACTATACATATATCTTTCTTATAGTCTTGATATATTAACTGTATATGTTTTACTCCTGTGTAATGTATGCCTGCCTGTCTATCTGTCTGTATGTATGTCTGTCAGTCAGTGGGCAAGAACATGTCAAATTCGACCAAACTGGTGAAACGCTGAGAGGCGTTCAAAATAAAACGGTTATCTTATAATGTTCACGTAGGGCTTTGCCATTTGTGTGTTAACTATGGCACTAACTAGGGGCTGTACGGTCCGTGTAAGGTTACGTTTGTGTTTTGGACAGGGTCCGGGGTACAAGAGACGAGGGTGAAGCAGCTTCATAGTAACAATAATAATACATTTAACGTATATAGCGCTTTTCTAGATACACACAGACACTTTACAATAGAGAAACATTTTGTACATGCATACAAACAGACAAACATATCAAGATGTACACACAAGATGCAAACAAAAAACAAAACGGAACAAAACAAAACCAGAACAGAGAGCAGTTCAAACTAGCTGAGTCATGAGATGTGGGGAAGGAGTTTAACAGGAGAAAGCAATCTTGAAGAAGTGGGTTTAAAGGGCTTGCTTGAAAGATGGTAGGGTGTTTGACTGTCTGATGTGGATGGGGAGGGCATCCCAGAGGATGGGTGCAACAACTGAGAAGGCCCTGTCACCCCAGGTTCCGAGCTTGGTCCCTGTGGTCTTTAGGGTGTGTACATCTCCGGACCCGAGGCAACTCGGGTCTTAGGGGTTATGGCTGCTCAAATTCGGTCGTCAAAAAATCCCAGCACCAAGTCTCACAGCAGGTTAGTAGAGCGCTGGGTCTAACCTGTGTAACTCTTCTACCGGAGAACTAGCCTCCCGGGGACATTGAGAACGTGGCGGGGGTGTGAGTTGTTTTCTCTTTTCTGATTGAATTAAACAAACTAACGAATGTCCAGTGATCATGGATGTATATTGACATACCAGTCGAAGCAGCTGCACTTCGACTGGTACACAGACTGGAGCTACACTGACTCACTATCACCTCTAGAGGAACAAGTGGTATTACAGATGGGCAGCTGTGGCTCAGGAGGTGTAGTTGTCATCCATCAGTCAGAGAGTCAGTGGTTCAATCCCCAGCCTCTGCAGTCAGCATGGCAAAGTGTCCTTGGGCAAAATACTGAACCCCAAATTGCTTCTGATGGCCAACAGTGTGTGAGTGTGTGTGAAAGGTTATCACTGATGAGCATGTGGCACCTTGTAGCCTCTGACTCTGTATGAATGGGTGAATGTGTGTGTTGTAAAGTGCTTTGAGTGATCACTAAGATCAGAAAAGCACTATATAAATGCAGTCCATTTACAGACTGGACAGAGCAGGGCTAGCTGTTAATATGCTAACTTCAGTAGATATCTCTGCATTTGTCTTTGACATAATGTCAACATTGTTACCTCTTCACACTGTGCTGATAATGTCACTTTTTGAATGTTGTAAACTTAAATTCTAGCATATCTTACACATTATACGCTATAGAGAAGTTCAAGCTGCATGCAAAGTTTATGTTGTGTTAATTTTTGATTAACATAGATGCCGTTCTTTTGCCTTAATAATTGTTAATACCACCAAATAATACACTAGCAGACAAGCAGTCAGTTTAGGAACCCATATGTTTCTGCATATTTGTCCTTGTTGCATTTAGGGTTGTTTGAAATATCACCAATGCATTTTGACCGTAGCTGAATTTATACCTGAAGTTATAAAATGTCTCATTTTTGGGGGAAATATGAATCCCTAATATATAGTGTTAAAAGAAAGGGGGATAGTGTTTAGAAAATCTTCTTTCCCTTCCTCTGGCAAACGTTAATCTCTTTTGAAAATGAAGAGACAGAAGATTTTAGCTCTGGGGTCACATTGTCTGCCTCCTCAATCACAAAAGGCACCAATTAGCGTCACGGGAGCAGACAAAACCTTTTTGAATCTTGTTTTGTTAATGTATTGTACTAGAGGTTTTATGTTACTATAATGGGGAAAGGTAACGTGGAACCTTACAATGTTCAACGCAACACTGACGGCAAAGGTTATGAGCATTAAGTGAATCGACTTGTGCAACAAAAATCAAAGTCAAAATAAAGGGCAGCACTTGAGAGCTGCTTTTATCCGTACGCAGAGTGAGCCATCATCCTGTTTATTCATGCACAAAGAGCCATGTTAAGTTGCTCATATCCCCTTTGATGCTGTTGGGCTGGCAAGGCGTAGCTATCCCTCTCTTTATGATTACTGCAGTGTATCTTATTTAGCTGATCTCTTGTGGGATTCTCCTCCAAACTAATAGGTTTGCCATGTTTAATGAAGCAGGAAATTTTACTGAATGGAAGTTATTTATCTTTATCAACATCCTTAGAAGTGGTCTGTCAGTTGGAAAAGTGTTGCGTCACTCTGGGCCAAAGCAATAGAAAAGGCCATCACCATCACCACCAGGGATTTCAGCCAAACCAATAGTTCAAGTGAAGGTTCAATCATGATAAAATCTTGACATTTCATCACTGCAATATACATGATTTCCAGATAGAACCCTTTCCCTACTGTCTATAATGCTGTAGTCCACAATGATAGATGAATTAGTGACTCAACCTAAAATTGCTGCCTTTCACTGCTCTTTCAAGTCCTCCAAACCAAATGACATTGTCGAACACAATATTTGGGGAGTGATAGTACAGTATGTGGTATAATAAAAGTCACAATACTAAAAATAGAAAATAAAAGTTTGTAACTAAAACTGACTGGTTTTGTGGTAGAGCTGCATAAAGATATACATGTTTGGCATCAGAAAAGATTAAGCTATGAGGATATATTTAAGGGTTAAGATAGGGTTGTACTTGTAGTACTTACCTGATCTACTCATCAGGAAAAAGGATACAGTTTCATAGTTTCATGTGGTAACACAGACTACCATTACTGCATGAGCAATCTCCTGTCTCACATGACGGCCAATTGGACACATTTGCAAAGCATTCAGTTCGATCTTATAGAGTGCAAGGAAGGGAACCTCCTGATCAACAATTACCTGAGTGCAAAAGAGAAAATTCTGATCTGATGATCCTACCATCAGGACAACATAGTTTGACAGAGCCTTCCAAAAATGGGATTCATATGATCTTCCATGGCTACGTTTAAGGTTAAATTATGGTTTAAATGAGGATTTAAATGTGTTTTGAAATAAGTCACTCATTATGATCTATGCACATTTTCAAATGTTGCTTTAAAAACAAAGAGAATCAAGTGGAATTGTCCCAGAATTTAAAAAAGAAATCCACACATAGCAAAACAAGAAGACACTTGGCTGAGGTGGGGAACTTGGTGTATTGATGCAAACAAAGTCCCATTACAGTATATTTGGGTAAAATCTTCACTATGAAAATCTTCACTATTGAAACCTCACTATAGGTATTAACCCAACTCTGCGGTTCCCTTCAGCTTTACGGACGTTTCAACTCAGAGTTTTGGCTTTACGGCCCCAAATGTATGTGTGGCTTAATCTTACCGCTCTCATTTCAAGCAGGAAGCTTTTTTTTAGTAAAAATGCACCGATAAACCCACTGTACAGTACCTGCTCAGTGCCAAACAGCAAGTTGAGATGCTTTGGAATTGAGTGCAACTCCTCACTGGTATTTTCTGTCTTTTTCAAAGAAAAAATTTGAAGACTGAATACAAGTTTAGATAACGTAAAGGTTTTGGCACTGAAGGAACCAAAGGCATTGGAAATCTGGGGGAAATGCTGCGAGATAGACCACACAACAAGATGAGACATTTGAATTCTCATGGTTATTTGTTCTGTCAGACCACAATGGTATGAATAGCCGGAGCATAACAAATAACCTTCCCTTTAAAGCCTTAAAAAAGACATTGCCTTGAAGCTGCGTGGATACCAATATTTATGTTCAGCAAGTTACCTGGTAGGTTTATGTCAGACGTTGTTCCTAGTTTTGGATTTGAACTTCGAACTTCATTTGGAAGCCGGCAGTGAACACCCTCCAGCATGAGGGTGTTTTGGATTACCTTCAAGAGAAACTATCAGAAAGACATTACTGTAGCATGCACTGGAAATATGTACTGTCCACCACTATCTTTAACCAAAGCCAGTGGTGAGCACACAGACGGAGGCCAGGGGGAGTAATTATCTGTTTGTCTTCCCCTTTTTCTTCCTCTCACCACCGACAGCAGCCCCAGCTGCTCTGTTAGCACGTAGTTATTGAATTAACAGCAGAGTAACGTAAACTCTAACCCAGGATTCTAATTTTAATCAACAACCCTGAAAAAAAAAGGTTTAGAGTTAACATTGATGGAGCATGAAACCTCTGGTGATTAATGTTAAACTGTCTGCATGAATTTGTAAAGTGGCTCAAGGTATTGTTGTTTCAGTCGATGCTGCTGCTGCTGCTGCGCTGCTGCTGCTGCTGCCGCCACCATGACATTTAACCACTTATAAACAACAAAGAAAAGTGACTTGAAACTATTTTCCTTTTTAGAAAGTATTTTGAGTTTCTTTTAAACAATGCACATGAAAATGGATCATATCTAGAATCATCATAAATATTAAATTAAACGTACTAAAACATTTTTTATCACATTCATCGAAGAAATCTTTTTGAACAAATCTTTTTAGTGTCCGATATGTACCGGGTAAGTCTGTCGAATGTCCGAGTGGTTATGGACCCCCGACTTTCCCACTCGCCGCCCACTAGCTGTACTTTGAACAGAGTCTGCACATCACTACATGGCTGCTTGGAATGGTCCTTTTTCAAACACTCTTGTCTAAATAATTAGTAAATAATTCAATTCCTGAATAGATAGGGACAACTCATCAACATAAGGTTTTTTTAAATGATGCCAATGAGACTCAAAGATTTTGTTTGCGGTCAATTCCCATGTATAAAACATCACTAATCTGATTTCTTAAACGTCACATATGGGATATATGTTTCCACAATCAGGCTTGGGAATGACAGACACTTTTCCCCAGCTGGAGAAAGTTGATGTACGCTCTGACAGCAGAGTCCATAGTGACACACTCTTGTATTCAAAATATATATAAGTTATATAAATAACTTCCAAACTCAGAATACAACTAAAAGTGAAACTCTGTAACTCTTAATATGTCAATATTCACCTCTGAATGCTCTCCTGCAAAACCTGACCTGTCAGTCCAAATACTCCAAAAAAAACTAAAGAAAGACTCAGGGGTTAGGGGAGAAGCCAGTGGTAATATTGTATTTAATAATATAACCAGATTACTACAGTGCATGTTAACGTGTCTGATTACCTGTGTAACGTGATTTCTCTGATTAACGGTTTCTTATGTGCATGTATATACATAGTGAATGTTTTAATAGTGAATAGTTTCCTTCCTCCTCGGTTGTTGTTATTGACAATAAGGACAAAGTAAGTGACAGATTGTTCTATAGTAGTCATGTCTATGACTGTATGTGGACTTCTAAAGTTTCTTTTTTTGTCTCTTTTGTGAATATCGCGCCAGTGTCTTTGTCTGGAAATATTTGAAAGTGAAGTCCATTTACCAATCATATGACCCATTGCAACTCCAAAGTCCTTGGACTGCTGTATACTGAGCAGGTACTGACTGGTACATTTACATCTGTCCGTATCTGGCTTTTTAATGCAATACTGACTGGCTGCATCTACAAGCATTTAAAATGTGCTTGACCACACTGCTTCATTCACCCATCTTCTTTGTCATACACCCCATGTCATACATAACGTGTGGAATATGCTGTGTGCATCTCTATTATTCAGTGCTTTATGTCTTCCTTTAAGAATGTGAATAAATGTGAAAAGCATGTTACATGCCAGTGAAAACTTCTCCTGCTGGGACGCCCTCACACTTGCCTTATAACAAGTTGTTGGAGAGATGCTGTTGTCACGCTTGACAAGTGTGCAAACACTGAACCGGTGAATTCCTCCAGCTACAGCTGCACGCAAAACAACCCACTTACTGCCTGTCGACGTCATGCTCTGGATGAAATTGTGTTCTTAGACGTTTTTCTGTAACACGGAAAGACACAAGGAGTTGTGGCTAAATATTCATTGTTCCTCTTTCAAAATGCACATCTGACTCTAAATGAAACCTCGATACGCCATGAAGTTCTCATTTGTCACGCAAAAGATGACATTTGTTGGCGGGAACCGAGTCTACAAGAGAAGACAGCTGTGTGATTAAAATTCTCACACGTTCTAAAATACTTTGGGGCAGACAGCTTATTATGGCATTCCCTTTCATGTCTTTGGAATAAACTTATCACAGTAATACTCTCCCCAAGATCTTACATTGATTCACATCCCCCTTGGCATGTCAGGAAACTTCAGTTGGAGATGAAACGAGAAGGGGAATAAATAGTCTCTCAGATATGCAAGTCTCTCTAATCAGCTGTGAGACAAACAGTGAGAGTTCAAAAACAGGTCATCCAACAGCACAGCTGCTCTACAGTAATCTAGATCAGTGGTTAAAAACCTTTTTCTCAGACGTACCCCAACAGACCTGTCACATGAAGTACCTCTTCATAGACACCGCCAGTCATGTCTGTGTGTGTCATCATGACAACATGTGGAGTATTTTTTGTATGTTTATGTGTCACACCATGCAGGTGTGTAGTTGTAATCAAAGTGAAGGTGATGGGTGTGGTCCGAGCAAGGGCGTCGGCAGTAGTGGGTTACAAAGTAGAGAAAGGGGCCACTGGAAACCCCCACTACCTTATGATTGCTCCACTTGATGTGGAAAACGTCACACAAGCTTGTGCCTAGAAAGAATGTGGACCTACGATGGGAAATGAGAGGGGAAGGATAACAAAAAAATAATCCATCAATGCCTTGGAATAGTGCATTTGAATAGTTGGCTTCCATTTACTTGTCAGCATGTGGTTGGTATCAGGGTAAGAGCAGGTTTCTCTGAAGTCAAGTCCTGCATGTAAGAGGCCGAGCAGCAAACTAATGCGTTGATCTCTCTACCTGCTGTGTATATTTGATCTCATCTGCACTTTGTTGAAGTATGACTGCTATCTGGCTCACAACATGACAAACAATGTTTTGATGCTGAAATGACCATGGAGGATGAATGACATGGGATTGCCACACATTCCCGGGGTTTTCCGTTCAGATGATGTCATAAAGATATCGTTAAGGTGATCTCTTGTTGGGCATCATGATAGTTCCTCTTCTGCTACATCAAAGCCTGCTGTCACCAATTCCCTACTATGCAGTTGTGGCTATGCTAATTCCAGGTGAGAAACAGCATGATGCCCATTAATCTTCACAATGGGGCCCACAGTGGTCCTCTAGTCACATCACGGCATTGAGTCACCTCCACAGGCACAGCAATGCCCTGGTTACCTTCGCGCTGGGAATTAACAGGAACACACTTGTGTCTAGGGAAAAATGGGCCCAATTAGTCAGTTGAACCACCTCCAAAATTTGAAAGGAAAAGCCTCTGTTAGTAGAGCACCACAGTGAATACATGGACTGCAAAAAAAAGCACCAGATAAGTATCAAGGACAGCTCCTCAGCCCTACTTTCTGGGACAACGTCTACTATACCTGCCTATCAGTATAATTACCACTGGGGTCAGTGTATAGCCACTGGCCCTCAGCAGTAATAAATGTTACATTCCACGCATGTTTGAATGTAGGAAACTCCCACTTAATTCGAAGGATAATGCAATGGAAGTGCTCCATGGAAAGATTTCCCAACTCTTGACTTCCTGAGATGAAGTTATGTTGTGTCAGGTTAACAATTTACAGTGAGCATTACATGACTCAGCATTACATCGAACACATCTATAATCCTGAAAATACAATTGGGTTCAACATTTAGTATTCTTTAAAGGTTCAATGTGTAAGATATGCCAATCCTTAACGTCGGTGGGGGGCTGATCCGCCGGGAGTAGAGTGTGCTGCGGCGGGAGACAGACAGATCTTCCATTAGCAGTCAGCAGATAGCTCTGATTCAGCCGACTCCCCGCCGGATCGTCAAACTTTCTGTTGCTGCTGTTACTCAGGTTAGACCCAGCACTCCATCAGCCCACTGTGACTCCCAAATCCTAGCTGACGGAGCAGTACTATGTCGCTGCAGAGGACGAAACAATAACACAATTTGTTTCATCGTCTCTGGCGCCCCGGACCCAAGCCAACATACAAACTATCAAAACATAACGTTACACAGGAGTAAAAGATACACAGTAAATATATCAACACTAGAAGAGAGAGAGATATAGCTGTGGAATACAATACACAAGATAAAGTATACATGAGAATACTCTAAAACTGAGAATACAATAAATATGACAAACTACTACAAATAAAATATAAACACGTTAATATACTACAGGTGGCTTTTTTAATAACTTAGATTATATGGACCTAGTAGTAGAGGTGAAATACTGCCATCTACTTTGGATGAGGTGGCTCGGAACTACACATTGAACATTTAACGGTGTAGGTTTGGTTTCCTGCATTTCTGGCATTTTTATGCATTCATATTCACCTAGCACACAACACAACATATTATGAGGATTTTAAGCAGAATATTATAATTACAAATTGCAAACCAGAATATTATTTAGTTTTTTTAAGGTTTTTCTCAGCCCAGAGTAGTCTCTGCAGATCCCCTTTTCAGGCTGCATACGGCCCAAACAAACTCAATCAGGCTTTCAAAGGTTTAGGGAAAACTGTGTGTAGCCTGATAGATCATGCCCAGGGTAAAATGGTCAATTCACAATTGCAATTGCTCACAGATGCTTTTGCATATGATAACAATTTAAGGTGGACATTTATATTCTTATCTATGTATATTAATTCAAATACAAATGTCAATGTAATATTTTGTTATGATTTATTCTTATATTCCAGATTAATTTATTATTAAAATGTATAAAAGAAATTATTTTATTTTTTCTTTATTAAAATTTTTAAAAACTTCTATTTCCTCTAAGTGCAAACCATCTGAGTTTGGATCTGGAAAAGTGTGTCTGGTGAAAATCATTATTGAGTAGTCTTATGGGAAATATAAGATTCTGTGTTTTTGGAGCTTCGATTTCGACAATCCTTTTTTATAATGTATCTCCTGCATTCAAAAATATGAATAATAAATTGCTAGATTTCATTGAGTAAACTTAATTGTCTGCAATATGGAGAATGGAGTGTTATACAATGTGTAATTTAGTCACAGAGGTTATAATTGTCACCCTCCAGCAGTAAATACCTCTGACTTTTAAATTGAATGCAGAATAAAATTAAAACCCACCTCCACCATGACTTCTACACTATGGTAGGTTTATATTAGACAGTCATTTTCATATTAAAGCAGAGCCCCATCTGTGTTTGAACAAGCATAATAATTTATAGGCTCAAATGTCCTCCTTTTGATAAGTGCAACAGTCGTGTTAAATAGTATTTCTCTTTGTAATATGGCTTCTTCACTCCTAAGCAGGCCAGCCAGAGGCAAATCAATATTTACAGTTTCATACACTCAGGTAGAAATAAGGTTATGTGGTGCTCACTGCTTCCTGAAATGTATTTCCTATTGTCAAATTGGGTGCTGAGGGCCAGTGTTGTGAGAAAAACAATATTTACCTGCAAATAAATGATTGTTTTCTATAATAGTCATCAATTTCAAGGGTTAGGTTAAAGTTTTAGACACATTTGTCTTTGCGATATTATTAATTTGCAGCTCTGGGCGAAGACGTTCACAAAATCAATGCGGCGCACACAGGTTACAATTAGGTGGAAATTAATAAGTGCCCCAGGCTTGTTCACCCTGTAAATAATCAAGGGACAAATCCTGCTACCGCCTGCAAACCAAACAGCAGTAAAACACTCTGGTCCGGCACAATTCGAGGATCAATCAAAAGGCTTTTATGGAAATGGTTGGAAAAGAGAAAGATTCTGAAATCGAGCTGTGATGAATACGCTGGTGGAGGAGAGTGTGCAGAAATCAATAGCAGATGATTCATTTCTGGCGGCGTAATGGTAGCAAGCTGAGTCCTCCAGCAAGTCTGAGCCATTTCCAATACTGTGTGTGTGTGTGTGTGTGTGTGTGTGTGTGTGTGTGTGTGTGTGT
>CALSBV010012138.1:1608271-1620508 GCA_943590825.1 Bovichtus diacanthus
TGTGTGTGTGTGTGTGTGTGTGTGTGTGTGTGTGTGTGGGTGTGTGGCTGTGTGGCTGTGTCTTTGGATTTAGGCATTTCTGCATGTGTGCAGCCCTCAACAATATCAAGAGAAAGCCGCCTGAGCACTGAATAGATGCTCCTGGCAAAAGATTTATTGAGTGCAGTTATGACATTACATCTTCATCGGGTAATACTCAACATGTGACCAAGATGCTCCTTACAAAGACTTGATTCAGCCTAGATGTTTAACCCAGGATGAGCTGTGCTATAAATGTATAACATTTACAACATAAAGCTCAAGTCATCAATTACATATTAATCAAAAGGGTGAAATTGAAAAAATCCCTGAAAGCAAGATCTTCTGAATATAGTGACATTTATAATTGACAAAAAATATATATTTTTGTAAAACAAATTGACAGTAAAAAGCAAAAAATTAACCAACGTCGGCAAGCTGTGGACTGGATCCACATTATTTAGACTTGACTTGACAAAATCAAAAAAAATTATGTTGTATAAAGGTGTGCAGAAAATCAACTATCAACTACAGTATTGATATACTTTAAATCATTTTTCTCTTTTAAACCGGTTTAAATGTCAAACTTCTCCAACAGCAGATTAATATCACTCGTAGCAAATTAACCATAACGGCGTAAATCACTTGCAAAATGGTCTGCTGTCTGTCTGCAGGCCGGTGTCTGTTGCTTGAAACATCGCTCTGGATGTGTGCACACCACATTGTGACTGTTTGAGCGTTACCCATCCTTTTTCCATCGCAGTCACCCCTCCTCCCAGAAAACCCCATGTTCCAGACGGCAACACATCTCGAAAACACCATTGTTGCCAGAAATCCTCGCCTTTTCAACTTGCTTTTATTGAATCAATAAGTTCAAAAGGCAAAGATGTGTATTGTAAAGGTTTTTAAAAAAAACCTGCCTTTTCAGGAAAACTGCTGCATCATATCTGAGGCAAGTGTTGAGAGATAATCTTTAGGTCAGGCTTCAGACCAGAGGGCTTCACAGGGCCAAAGACAAATAGAGAGGGGAACAGTAGATCTGTTCATTCTGCAGAGATTCATTGCTGCTGCCATGCCATAATTATCTCCACTCTGGGGCTTGTCGGCCAACCCTTCTGCAAAGCACTCATTATACATTGTATATTGTGGGCAAACTCTGTCTCTGTCGCTTCCCTCTCACCCCTTCCTGCTCTTTGTTCCTGCCTCTCTTCCTCTCCCTCCCAGTCTGCTCCATCTCTGCAGGCTTGTGTGAGTGCCGGATGTGTTGTCACTTCACACCTGGTGGGCCCGAGATGCGTAATTGAGCGACTCTGCTTCCCGACTTCATATTTATCAAAGGGAAATGAGGTCGGCCTCCCAGGATATCTTCAAAAAAAACAACGCAGGCGGATCTTGACGGCCTACAGTAGGGGTGTGGAACACTGGTACAAGTGTCAGGTGAGACGTGTCTCCAGTCTGCTTCTTTAACCTCCTCAGGGTGTGAGTGTGAACATGTTTTCTTTTTTTTAGAATCACTGTGAAACAAGCAAACAGTGTGGCCTTTTATTTATCTGAACTGCAGAGAGAAGCAGCAGCACAGTCAAACTCAGCCTGGTTATAGCTTTAAGCGTTTTATGTGGGGATTTATTTATTCATCTTTAAAATAGGTTGTACTACACAAGCTTTCTTACATAGAAGTTAGTTGTTAGTAAATGTTTGAACCCAGTAACTCTTAGTATGTGACTGAATTAATATTAACAGACGTTGACATATTGTATCTGACCTGATAATTGATCAAAATGCTATTTAATGATGATGTAAACTGGGAAGATTTCTAATTAAAACTCCCAATTAAAACTCCTCCTGTAATTTGAGTACACCTCAAATTACAAGACTTTGTGCCACAATTATTTAGCTAAATGACCAAATAGCATAATTGTATATTTCACATCATATATTGCATGAATACTAATAATGTTTATGTGTGCAGGTTCACAATATCCATCTAAAGAGTTAAGTCACTTAGTTTAATATATCATTTGGCCCACTCACTTTAGATGTTATTTCTGTAAAGGCTGAAACCTGTGTTCCAGGCTGCACGTACAGGCCAACCTGTATGGGGTCATTTAGAGATGTTTGCGTGGCTGTTGCTGCTGTACTTGCACACACAACTTATATAACCTTCATGTCCCTGTTTAAAACCCTCCTAACAGTTACTGGATCAACCAATCAGTCTGCATGACATTTAGTTAAGATTTGGTCGTCGGCTCCTTTGCAAGCCCCCTTTTTCCAGGAGCCTTTTGTATTGTGTTCATTGACAGAAGCTTGTTTTTTTTTCCTTTTTATGTATTGACGGTTACCTATTTTCACATTAAGCAGATAACAACATTAGCATTCATCTGGAGTCGTGTTTCTGCTGAACTGAGGACCAATACTATGCTTCTAGCTTTGTTTTGGTATCCACCAACTGCTGAGAGTAAAGTAAAGTAAAGGGGATCTGCAGAGCCAGGTCGTAATTCTTTGCAGATTCGCATTACACAAGTCTGCTCCATTTTTCATGTAAAAATATTTTTAGCTTTCAAATTGAACAAAAAACAAAAACAAAGTAGAAGAGATTGGAATTCATAGTACAGGTAATTTCAACACCCAACCCCCCCACCCCGTTTCTTTTTTATGAATTCATTATTACATTTAATGTATTTGCAGATGATAAGATTTCCCATCTCATTACATTGAGATTTGGAGTAGAAATTCTATATATTGTGATATTGCTGGGCTGACATCTCATTCACTGTAGCAGATGCCTTCTCCCCTTATTTGTGAGCACTGACATGAGGGTTTAAATGACTTAATGTGCCAAAGGAGGTTCAATGGAATTATATATTCTGACAAAACATTTGTCCTTTCTGCGGTGCCAAAGCTGATCTGACAGGCTTTTCTGTAGTTCTGTGAACACCTGAGCAGGGCCCTGTGAATACAAATACATCACTACACCTTGTCTTTTTCATCCTGTGAGAACTGCCTGCAAGCCTTGTTATCTTAAAGAAACCTCTCCTCAAAATGCATACGTCTGTCTGCTGCTGTTATGACATTTGTGCCTTGAAAAGTAGGCGTCCTGAAACGTTTTCCTTGTAAATGTGATCAGTACACAGATAGAGGAATGGTTGTTCCCCTGCTTGTTTCTACAGAGCAACAGCATTGTTAGATTTCTTTACATTATAAGTATTGACATTTCAGCTATCAACCTCCTCCACTGTGGAACCAGCTCCCAGTTTGTGTTCGGGAGGCAGACACCCTCTCCACATTTAAGTGCAGGTTAAAGACTTTCCTCTTTGATAAAGCTTATAGTTAGGGCTGGCTCAGGTTTGCCTTGGACCAACCCCTAGTTATGCTGCTATAGGCTTAGACTGTCGGGGGACTCACTCCTCTCCTCCTTTCCCTATCTTTCTCACTCTCCTCCTCTCCCTCTCAATGCATGTTACTAACTCACCATCCGGGGCATCATCCCTGGAGTTTCTGTGTCTCTCATCTGGCAGGTTGCCACCATTAAAGGTTACGTCTGGATCATGAATCGTGGCTGCACCTGTTGCCCTGGTCCTGCCTGACACCAGGAGCCATTATTGACATCCCCCTGGAACCCTTTTTTTTAATATACGATCGTATCATGTTTTCTGTCGCATAGATTGTCTATGTTGTAATTTTAACTATGTTGTTTGTTCTGTATACACGTCACTTATTGTATGTATGTCCGTCCTGGGAGAGGGATCCTCCTCAGTTGAGGTTTCTTCCATATTTCCCCCACTAATTGAGGGGTTTCTTTTAGGGAGTTTTTTTTTTTTTTTTTTGTGCGGTGCAAGGGTCTAAGGACAGAGGGGGTCGTATCCTGTACAGTCTGTAAAGCCCACTGAGACAAATGTATAATGTGTGATATTGGGCTCTATAAATAAACTTGATTTGATTTGATTTGACATTGAGTTAATTAAATTTTACTCCTTTGTCAAAAGGTAACCATGAGGGTCCTGGTTTTGCTCTGCAGTTGCTTTTTTTGGTTACTATCATTCCACCTTTATCTGAGTAATGATTCCAACCAAGCAGAGAATATATGTATTTATACATATAAATATATATATATATATACGACCTCCTTGTAGCCAATTGTCTCTCGTTAAATAAACGGCAGGACCAAGGCTGCTAGCAGGCTTCTCATTTTTTAGATTTAATTTGAACATTCATTTCATGAGCCAGTAAAACTGAAAAAAGTAGGATGTTACTCATACGTGTATTACAAGCCTGCGTTGCTCGGCCAGAGAGAGTTTGTTAAAGCGAAGCACTCTGGATGCGTTCAGATGGACTTTAGCCCTGCATGATAAAAAGGCATTCCTCTCATTCATTTGGTTGGAGCAAGTTTGTTGTGTGAAAACTAAACAAAGCAGTGAGCCTGTTGAGCCTCAGTGAGCCTCTTGAAATCAACTAGGGAGTCATAAAAACCCATTCGACCCCCTCTCAGACAATCCTGGCTAAACACTGATACATTTCTTTTGCTTCATTCTACTCTTTACTATTTGTCACCACTGTGTAGACTCATGAGAGCTGGTGTACAGTGAACCTGATGGCCTTCGCTGGAGGTGAGGCCTCTCTGCACTGCACCACAACATACTGTTGCCCCAGATGCTCCAGGCAGCTTGTCCCCCCAAGTCACATTTCAAGAGCAGGAATGAGGCTTTCCCAACTGAGGAAGCATGTTCCCACCAGCAACAGCCGGTGCCTTTAGATGTACAGCCCTGCCAGCTTGTTGGGCTGCTAAATCACAGCCCCTTGATGTTGGGCTTGATTGGCGTGGTGCTCTGAATGAACAAAGAGCGAGCAGAGAAAACATTTTTGAAACAAAGTGCCTGCGCTTTTGAAGAAAGATGTTTACTCCACACACACACACAAGCCGGTGGGGTTTATTTGATGCAGGGGCAGTGCAATTGTGGAGACTTAAATCTGTGATAATTACAAGTGACTTGGGGTGAAATATAATAACTAGGAATTGTGCCCCAGAGGACAGCGGATGAAGCTGTGTTTCACGAGCAAACCTAATGTGGCTGTTCGGTCGGCCTCTGTGCATTAGCATCACAACGGTGATCTTAATAACAGAGCATTAAACAAATTACCTGTGAAAATGGACAGTCATTTCCATGCCCCAGGCAGCCCTTTTTAGCCCTGATTAGACCATTGCAGTCATTAATCTGAAAAGAGGTCATTGTTCAACAGCTGTACAGTCAGTGTAGCTTTTCATGAATGAGATTGTTTATTCATAATGCCGTGTTCTAAAGTGACAGGAGTCTGGAGCCCCGGTCGGACACAGATGTATATCAAAATGGACCCTGAGTGGCTGAGCTCTCCGCTCTGTTACTCACACTGTGTGTTTCGCATTCAGCAAAATATGTAAGTGCACAAATTTGGAAAAACATAAAAACCTTAAAAAACAACTGGTCTTACAAACCTGAAATTGCCCATTCATATAGAGGACTATAGACACAAAGACTCACATGCATATACTGTATGGGCTTACTGTATCTATACAATATGCAGGCATAACACAATATACACTTATCCTTCAGAAAACACTATTATAGAGGTAAATACCAGAAGCAAATAAGTATATGCACATATCATATACACTATATGGCCAACGTTATGTGGACAACTGAACATTACACCTAGATGTGATAGTTGAGCATGTGAAGAATCTGAACATCTGAGACTAAGTAAATGGTTTGAATATGAGGGCACAATTAAATAGTATAGCATGGGCCAATATAAGATTTACATGCAAGAAAAATCAGGTGTAACCAAGGTTGAAGGTTGATTTATTGTCTTTGTATAGCATTGGATTGCAAAACGAAATGCAGTTGTAGTCCCTTCATGCTAAACAAAGAGGATCCCATCAACGTTGACTTTTAAACACCAAGTATCACCGATGCAGGGATTTGCTCCCACAACAGCATTAGTCAGGTCAGCCACTGATGTTGGTAATAAGGGCCTGTGTCCATATAGCATTTTACTCTGGCAGGCCACCAGGGAGCATTTCATCCCAGCGCTTCTTTAAAAAAACATGTGTTTTGTTTCTATAATATGATAATATAATTTCACCACTATAACCGCCGTTGTATGATAGTCTAGCATTTTTGCTTTTTATTATCTATTTGGGCTACTATCTACTATCTATTTTCCACCATGTGCACCATCCGGAGGATTGCCTGGAAAGGAGCTACAGTGATGTCACAAGAAAGTTGGAGCATTATGGAAAAAAAGAGGCTGGGTGCAGCGTTATTTCTCCAGGTGGAGAAATACGCTCTCTCATCATTGGGAACATTTTAAAAAAAGACGCTGGCGCTCAGGACAAAACACTATATGGACATTCAGTGTTCCGGTTCATCCCAAAGGTGTTGATTGGGGTTGAGGTAAGGGCTCCGTGCAGCAAACCAATTCCCTCCACAGCCTACTGGGAGAACCATTTCTTTATAGAGCTGGATTCCTGAAACAGCAAAGGGTATTTGCCAAAGAGAGGGAAAGCAAACTCACTTTAAGATGTCTATTCATTAAAAACAAAGGGGCCCAGCCCAAACCATAAAACCACACAGACCAAAAGTAACACCCCTGTCCACAAACGCTTGGCCTTATACGGAACAAACAAGCATTACAAGCTCACACATGTAGTATACAAAACCAACTGGAATATATTACCATTGTTAGTAGCTGCCATTGCCATACATTTTCCCTTTTCCAAATCATATAATAGGATGTGGCTTGGGACACCTGCTATTCACTGTCCCCACTATAAGTGTAAATCTACAGAGAGGTGAGTCTGCAGGAACGGGGCTAGGGTAGAGTTACACTTGCACATACTGGGGTCTTCTTTTATCTGCCCGCTCTGTTGTTTACCCTCTCCTGATCTTGCTCGCTCACATTGTGCCCCCCATAGGGAAGCTGCGGAATTGCATTTATCAATGTGCCGCAACTAAAATTGTCACTATGATGAAAAAAAAGAAGGGGTTTTATTTCAAAATGTTGTCAAAGTATTCTGCTTTGTGAACAGTTTTTTCACATAATTACATATAATTCCCTCCTCTTTTTGAAGTAGAAGATGAGATCAGTTATTAAAATGTATAACGACAATGAGTGCCACCTCATGCTATCAGTTATTTTATACACGCATGGATAGCTCAATGTGGAGTCATACCACCTTCATATTGTGGATGTTGTACATGTTGTCAGTTTGAAAATAATTATGTATGGATTTGTGTTTTACTGCTGCTGATTAGTTGTTGGGAGCAGCGTCCAAAACAGTGCGAATGATGTAACTGTGTATATAAATGAGTAGAGGCATGTTTATATGTCGTACCGAATGAAAATTGTGTCTCTCTCCAGTCCCACAGTAACTAAAGAACTGCAAAGAATTTCTGCTTACCCAGCAAGGACCTAACAGTTGACAATATAATTCCTTTATTCATTATTTATTTATTTACCTTTTTTGCCACAGTGGAAATAACGAGACATGCCCTGAGAGAACCGTCCCAGCTCTCCCTGGAGTAATTGGTGCTGCCTTCATTCTGACGTGTCACTCACCCACTGCAGTAGATTTACAACTTCATCTGGTGTGGGTGAAAGCCCATAAGAGCACTTTCCCCTGACAGCTTCTGGTTCACAGCTTTAGAGTGGAGGATGGAGGTTTTCATGCTATTTGTTACATCCTAGTGTGTTTTTAGCTCCTAAAACATTTTTAGAGATTAACCATTAAAACATCTTTAAATATTCTAAACCATTTATTTATCCATTCATTTCATTTTAAAATTGAATACCGTAATACTGAATGAGAATCCTTTGAAATAATATTCATTTGCACCTAAAAAAACTTTTGAGACCCCTTACCACAAATTCCTGACCTTAATTACACCCTAAATTGATCATTTACACATATGTCAATACTTCCAATTAAGATAAATGTTGTGTATCTCTTAAAATCAACATCATTTGAAGATAAGGTGTTTTTTTTACGCATTAGGTTATACTTTTTCAAATTATCGGCCAATTTAAGGGATTGCAGGCAACCACACCAAACACCCTTTTTAGATTCAGGTGTTTGGTGTTTTCAGGGAGAGCTTAGAATGAATGATGAGAAAGCTGTTGCCTCAGACTACAGCATTTGTGTATCTTATACACAATGTGAGCATAACACCTAATACCTTGTATAAATAGTGTATAAACGTGAACGGGAACGTGTATAAATAGTATTGCACTTTTGAGGACATTTTGCAAAATGACTTAAGAAAATTGCTGTTGAAGTTAACATCAATACTCTTGGGTTTCATGGTATTGTGGTATCTGAGGGCAGCTTCCTTGAACTTCCACCTGAACTTGTACTGATAGCAGTAGCTGTCATCGTTAGTCATGTCTGTCTGAGACTAAACCATCTTATTTGTGCAGAAGGCGTAGGTCCAGGGCCGCGGAGTCAAACTCTTGTATTGGGACAACTATTCCCCTGATTGTGAGGCACAGCTGACCTGTTCAGGTTAAGGTTACTTTTATTGTAGGGAAGGGGAAATTGCTGCATCAAGACCAGACACAACAATAAAAAACACATTGCATAAAAACACATATGCAGACATAAGCCTGAGATTTAAAACAAAAATTTAAATTAAAAAACAACCAGCCAATTAATCACATTCCATTCACCATGTTAAGAACTACATATATTCAAGGCATACATCTCTAAAGACAACCACTCGAAGCCTCCATGAGTTGTCCATTGATCATTTTAACTGAGGGGAAAAGGAGGGTTTATAAGGATTGTGAATACACAAGGGGACCCTGGACCTCCTCCCAGAATTCATTAGCACAAGCCCAGAGTTCAACATATGAGAGGGGTCAGATAAACTCCTGCTGGCCTGCTGAGTAGTGGACCGCTCAAAAATGTCTTGGGGGGTGATATGAACGTGCCTATTATCTTCCCTGCCGTGTTAATGACACTAAATATTTGAGTCTTAAGCTTAACCGTTAGGTTTCCAAAGCAGCTGGTAATACCATAATGTAAAACAGACTCTATGGCAGCTCTATAGAAGATGAGCATGATATTCACACAGACACCTAAAGCGTCTCAGAAGGAAATGGTGGCGCTGGTGGATTCTTGTACACGCACTTGAAACATGAGTGTGCCAGCTGAGATCACTATCACGGTGACATCACAAAACTATGATCTCTAATTGATCTGGAATCCAACACAATGTCTTCAGTTTTGCGTACATTGATGTTCTCTCGTGACATTTGCTCGTGTATGTAAATCTTTAAGTCGGTATGTAATCTTTTTGAGTCGGTAACTGCTCTGAGGTGCCATCCTTGTCAAATGTAACATGTTTTAGTCCCACAGCTGGTAATCAATCTAAGAACAGAAAAAATATCAAGAAGTTATTGACTGGTAACTGCAAAACATTTACAAAACATTCACCATCTGATAACGTCATAGCAAAATCCATTCCATTTGCTGAAACTCAGTGAAAGTGTCTACAGCATAGACACACATAATAATCCAGCTTGTTCCTTTTCAGACCAAGCGCCACGGCAGCACTTGAGTATATGATAGGCTCCTCGCAAGGTTTTTTATCTGTGGTTACACAAAACCACTACAAGATTCAGCAGTTTTTTGTCTGATCAGAATCAGAATCAGAAAATCTTTATTTGTCCCACAGCGGGAAAATTTACAGAGCTACAACAGCAAAGGGACTGTGCAGATAAAAGGGCAATATAAAATAAGTACAAATTAGAATAAAAAACAACAACCGTGGTAAAATGAGTAGCAGGTAGTTGGTTGGTTTACCATGAACAAACATTAGTACCCCTGTAACTCAGAGTAACATGCAGGAGTACGTATATACTGTATGTATAAGTTGTGAAAGGAGACAGTTGATTGTATAAATGATGTGATGAAACCACTTTTGCTGAGAGCATTCCTCTCAGAGAAGTTTGCCCATATAAAGCTCTCTTTAGTAAGAGATGGTGCACACTTTGACCATGTCTGTGTAACCAGTCAGTGGCATGCCTTCTCAAACACTCAATACATTGTGTTCATTTAAACGTACATTAGTCCCACAGAGGCTGTGTTAGCATGCAGTGAGCCCACAAAGTAAACACAAAATCCTTGATACGACAAGACCCATGGTGCACAGAGTAATAACTGCAGAGAGTATTGTGCTGGGAACATCCCAATTATTATACAATTTAATTAGTTTGGGTGCTCCTGAAGAGTTGTGATTCTTGGGCTTTGGGCCCTTGTTAAGATAAAATAGGTAATATACATACATAAGAGAGTACATGTGGCTACATGAGATCTGCTCTCTTTTTTTAAATATTCGCTTCTGTCAATTTCACTATGCGGGCAGCTTGTGTGCTCCATGCAATCAAGATTCCCTTTTCAATTATTTCCAGTATGGAGTGGTTTGAATAACCTGAACTGTGCAGAGCGGCCACAGTAGGCTCTCCAGTATTCTGGCTTCCAAATGAGAGCCACTTGTCAAGGTCACACCACAATCCGTTGTTAATTTGTCAGCCGAAAATAACTTCCTGGGGTCTTCTCCGCCATCTTTCATTAGAACAGTTCAATCTCTTGCCATTTGTGTTTACAGAAATCAGCAGCATCAGTCGCCTGCAGACAACCAATCGAATATTTCACCCCCTGCATCTTTTCAAATGTCCATGTAATGCCACCGCTGTTGCTTAGATCTGATCAGGAAGATATTTCTTAGAGACAGTTAATGGGGACATCAATGCCTGCAGATGAGATTGCCTCATCACATTTTAGCTCCAGTCTGCAGTACTTTGTATTAAGGAAAGGCCACAAAAGCTTTACTGCCACTGAGTATATAATGAAACTGCAAAGCATAAACTGATGGTGTGAAAATGTTACTGTTTCCTTCAGGTCTTTATAGCCCATGCCAGATTCAACCAAAACCCTAACCCTGCATTAGACATGCGGGTTAGGTTAATTATTGACTCTAATGCCACATTTCCACTAGTTCCAAGCGAGCTGAGCCGATGCTAGAAGGTGGAGTTAAAACACTGCAGATGACTCAAGGGTCTGAGAGAATCATTACTACATGGGACATCCTGCACAAACCACACATTTTTAAAGAGCCAAGCTACCGTCAATAGCGACAGCAATGTTTTTATTCACTCGACTTTTTTCTTCAGGCCGCAAAACTATGGTGTACACTATGCTGTACAGTGCAGACATTCCTCGGTTTGGTGTCCGATGAAAGGATTCACCGGAGTATCATGCCTACACTGAGAGGGTAGTATCCACGGTGGAAAACGAAATAGAGAAAATGACCTGCTCCCAAATGTGAGTCAAGTCAAGCGGAGCCATACCATGCAGTGGAAATGGGCTGTGAATGAGTGTGACTGGTTCCCTCTCTATGTGTCAGCCCTGTGACTGACTGGCAACCTGTGCAGAGTGTCTGCCCATTGCCAGCCTGTGAAGGATCAGCGGTTACAGATAACAGATGGATGGATATGTAGATGTCTAGAGCAGTTTTGACCTGCACAAAATGACTGCTTCCTGGGCAGTAGTGGTACTTTGTTTGTGAAGTCATTAAAAGCTAAATGATTTCTCCTCTTGGGAGCAGGAACTTGTTCAGCACATTTCATGACAATCTGCAATTCAGATTGTGTGCAAAACTGCCATTGTGGCTCAATGATGTTGAAGGATTAAAAGTCAGCAGGAACATTTGTAATCATCTCTTCAGCAGATTTGATAGGATAATTAAATTCCAAGTGTTGGTTAATGTGAAACCACACAGTGGCACTAAAGGTCAGGGGTTAACTTGAAGATCCTTATCCAATGTGTTTGTACTGTAAGTAGTCTGATTTACTGACATCACCATCCTTAGACTCCCTTGCAGCAATGCAAAAACTCCTAGAACATTCAGCAGTAATTAATGACACAATGACTTTGTCCTCTACTCGTGCACGCCGTTACAATCACTATCGTAATCCCTGCTGACTGTCACAACTGATACAGACACTTTGCACATTTGTCCAGCCTGACATCCTGGACCCCACTATGAAATGCCAGGGTCCAGCTTTGGCTGCTGGAGTGCAGCCAGAAGCAAGAGAGCGAGGAGGGACGAGATAGAGGGAGGTGTAAGGTATTCACTGTGTGTGTGTGTGTGTGTGTGTGTGTGTGTGTGTGTGTGTGTGTGT
>CALSBV010012138.1:1623250-1672526 GCA_943590825.1 Bovichtus diacanthus
AGATAGATAGATAGATAGATAGATAGATAGATAGATAGATAGATAGACAGACCGTCCCCTACCCTCTCTCTCTCTCTCTCTGTCTCTCTCTCTCTCTCTCTCTCTATCTCTCTCTCTCTCTCTGTCTCTCTCTGTCTCTATCTGTCTCTCTCTCTCTCTCTCTCTGTCTCTCTCTCTCTGTGTCTCTCTCTCTCTCTCTGTCTCTCTCTCTGTGTCTCTCTCTGTCTCTCTCTCTCTCAGCAGGCAGCAGGGTGATTGTGAGTTTTTGTTCACCCCCACTTGGCAGAGTTCTTTATCTCAGAGTTTTCTGTGAGCCGGCCTTCAGCGCGTGTGGTGCAACTTGGAGATTCAGCAGAGAACGGAGCCTGAAGGGCTGAGGGCCATCGAGAGGAGTGAAGGTAAGGGGTCAGTTTGATCAAAGGGGGGGGGTCACTGGATGGAAACGTAATATTTCCCGACGCTGATTCTCTCCTGTGTGATTCTTTCCTCTGATAAACTTTCTTTTTAAAGAATGCAGTTCATCACATACTGTATTTATTTCCCATATTTGAAAGCTGGATTCCTTCAATTATCTAAAGGTGATGATATTATGGCAGTACATATACATATACTACATATGCACAGCAAATGAATGAGCTGGGCTGACTTTCAGTCTTTCCTTCATCAACATCAGCATGTTGAGCCAAATCCTCCTATTTTTATGTATTGTTAAATAGACATCACATATCAATTATTGTTGATCTCATTTGGCATTGCACATTCGGTACCTTTGTTTCCTATTTGAGTCCTTGATGAAAGGCAGACTGTACTGGACCTTGAAAGGGTCCGCCACGCTCTGTGCCAGTTGTCACGAAACTTTCCATTCGTGTGAGACCTGCAGGCTTGTTTCTGAACAATGATTTGAACAATATTATATATATATTGCTTAATAATACAATTCATTAATAAACTGAAGTATATAAATATATAAAAAACATATTCCCTCTCCCTCTCCCTCTCTCCCTCTCTCCCTCTATCTCTCTCTCCCTCTCTCTCTCTCTCTCTCTGTCTCTCTCTCTCTCTCTACCTCTCTCTCTCTGTCTCCCTCTCTCTCTGTCTCCCTCCCTCTCCCTCTCCCTCTCTCTCTGTCTCCCTCCCTCTCTCTCTCCCTCTCTCTCTCTCTCTCTCTCTCTCCTTCTCCCTCCCTCTCTCTCTGTCTCTCTCTCTGTCTCCCTCCTTCTCTCCCTCTCCCTCTCTCCCTCCCTCTCTCCCTCTCTACCTTCCTCTCTCCCTCCTTCTCTCCCTCCCTCTGGTCTCTCTCTGTGATTTGAGGCTGGCTTCCACCCATCTCCTGTGGGCTCTCCTCTTCCACTCAGCCTGCCACCATGCTGTGGGCTGCACTTTTGTAAATGACTGTAAACAGTATCATCCAAATATCTATAGCAGCTCTGGGATTTATGGGGTGGGTAGCTTTTTTGTTTAATCGTTCCTATTTTAAGGAGTTTAAGTGATTTGCCTTTTTGTTTAATGATATAATTGAGTAGGTAATGTTCGGTTGATTGATTGATTGATTTAGTTCCATTTTTGTTCTTATTTTGCAGCCAGTCCACCCTGAAGCCAAAATGTTCCCATAACTACGTGTGAGAAATAAATACTTTGAGGGCTCTGATCCTTGATGCTGCTGGTTCTTGGGAAGCGTGGAGTCTCATCTCCATGTTGCACCATACTGTAGGTTTCCCCTGGTCCGGGGCGTAACACTTGAGAGAAATAATCAATAACAGTCAACATCATTTCCACTTTCACGTTTTCCAGCATCGTTGTGTGGTAATGCAGTGCCAACCTTTCAAATCTGCACACATATCTGCACTTAAAAACGCAGATGTAGCAGAACACATCAATTTGACCTTAATCGAAGGAGGCCTTGTGATGGATTAGCAAACTCATAGGAAGTTTGATTCTCTTTAACTTTACCTTTAGAGTCCCTGAGGGGAAATTTGTCTTGCTCCAAGCTTATTAATGAATTGGAAAACATGTAATTTCAGTTGTGTTAACCTAGAAGAAAGTCTTAGAGACGCGCTGGACCATCCAGGCCTTTTTCACAGTGAGAGGGAAACGGAAGGGAAAGCACAGGTGTGCAGGCTTAATGATACGCTTACTGGGACATTTCATTTGACGGAGCCTCCGCTAGTGCATCTGTGTTTTCTAATCTAATCTAATACAGTAAATTCTGAACCACAGTCATGATACACTAATGAATGATATGATTTGGGGAATTGTCATAATGAGAATATGTGGATGTCAATTAGACAACCTGAAACTGCGGCATTAACTTGTAAACACGATGGACGAATAAACCCCCCCAGGACTGTGGTGGACATATCTTAGTGACATTTTATCGACTAAAAGATCAAATGATTATTTATGACAGGCCTTGGAACGCCTCGGGGTCCCCCAGTCAGAGTTGGTCAACGTGGCCCGGGAAAAGGAAGTTTGGGGCCCCCTGCTGGAGCTGTTGCCCCCGCGACCCGACCCCGGATAAGCGGTTGAAGATGGATGGATGGATGGTAATCCGAATGATTGAAAATGAAACAATATAAGTTGCTGTTTTAATCCTTAACCTTTACCCACTCTTACACCGTTATACTGTGTGGTCGCTCGATGTATAGACATGCTCGTGGGAGGTTTGCGATACCGACAGCAAGTGTCAGTTTCAGATATGGGGTCACATTTGAAAATATATGTTTTTTAAAAATCTAATATGAGGAGCAGCAGCTGAGCACGGCGGCCTGTGGTGTGAACACTGCCTCATCTCCAGTCTCCCAATCAACATGTTCCTTATTTGCTGCTCGATAGCAGCAATAGTTCAACAGGTTCCCTTCAGCATATGGTGCGACTGTGTGGTTCCCAGCGTGTTGTAAATCCTGCAGTGAGAATACATGTACACAGTACAGCGGGTGTGGACACAAGAAATGTTTTACATTGACATTTGTGACATTTTCTATCTTCTTTTACTAAAAGGTGACTGTCGTTAGTCAGTCACTCTTCACAAAGAGAGCATTCCTCTCCTCTCCTGTCATTTGATAGCAGACATGCTGACATTGACTTGCCTGTTAAAACTTGTCTGTCATCACTGGAAAGAAATGTTACACGCCAGCTCGAGTGTGCCGCCTTGACAAGTAAACAAAATACTTGAGACGACGACAGATTGCTGTTTTGAAAAGTTTGACTGACGTTTACTTTCAAGCGCTCATCAGCGGCGTGTGACCTGCGCCTGCGGAGGAGAATGCCAAATCATGTTGCCATCATCGCCCAATACATCACTAATGTGCAAAAACATTAGCATGAAAGAGCAGTTAGTGTTGTTGTGACGCATCTTCTGTGGAAGCCTTGCATTTCACAGAGCGCATTACAGTTCGTATATAAAGACCTGACAATGGTCAAACTGCCCTCCAGAGAGACGCACTGTGGTGGTTGATGGCCCATTCTCTGCATGTCGCACTATTTATTGGAGATAAATTCTGAATGGCAGCCTGTCTCTCTCACAAGAATCTGAAAACTCAGTCTTCCTGTCAGCAGGCGCTGCCTACCCTGCCATGTATTAGACCTCTGAATTAATAAGCTCCCAGGCAAAATAAATCCATGTCCTGTATGGATGTAGCTTAGTGATAAAAACATAGGAGTCAAAAGATAACGACACGACTGTAAAAACACAACGATAAGAGCTCAAAAAGAGGAGAAACAAATACATTTGTCCAGGGGTGATAAAGTATCCCGAGGCGCTTTTACATAACATTTCAGAGCAAACAAAAAAAAAAAAAAAAGCACTTCATTATCTGTTATCTAATACTACACTGTGCAGGAAGGTAAAATACAGCACAGTGGAATCTGGGTCACACTTGATTTGAATAGTCCAATACTGATAATCAACTTATTTTTTTAAAAGACTGAGTTTGAGGGGAAACAGAAGTGTGAAAAGTAGAAGATAATAGGTGTTTGGATCAGTATCAGTTTCAGTTTGTTAAACACGGAGCTGGAGTTGGGATGTGGTGAGCCTAGCTTAGCATGGAGAGTGACAGTAGCAAACAGGAAACTGTCTACGTCCAGTTCAAAAAATGCACCTACCAACAACTCTAAATTCACTAGTGTACACGTATGTTGTTTTTTTATTTATACCCAAACAGCATGTGTTTTTTTTTCCGGGTGAATTATATGCTCAAACGCAGCATCTTGCAGTATTGTCATCACAAAGACGTTGCCAGGTTTGGCACCATCATACCTGTATAGGGTATCACATTCTGAGGGGGAAAACCTGGTACCAAAAGTGGGTCAAGCGACGTCCTACCGCGCCGTGTTTCCACCACATGGTGTTTGTGTCCCCCTGATGTATTGTCTCAACTAATGTTGACTTTTATTTTAGTTCGGTTTTTGGTCTCTACCAACACCTGATAATATAATGTCCAGCAGCTACTCTCTAACTGTGTCTGTCTGCTGTTTGGTGCTGAGCACGTAGTGAACAGTGGGTCTGAAAACGGCTGCCTGTTCCAGTTTACGCTTACGATAACGGCGCTATAAGAGCGGACATCTAAACAATGAGCTGAAACTCACTATAAAGCTCTGGAAAGCCAAGGGGAGCTACAGCTTTGTGTAGCGTCATACATTGGAGAGACCCCTTTCATGTTGTCACATTGCTTTCACAATGTCATTTGATACATTGTTATAAAGAATATCAATTGTAGCTGCTTTAATCACAATGATTACCGAGAGTGTAAAGTAACGCTGCAGTTTGCTGAATGTGGTTGTATTAGTTTCCATTAACTTCAGTTCACTATCAAGGTCAACTTGCAGAGACTTGAAGATTGCATTACAGACATGATTGTTTTTTTTTTTTATTATTAGCCTTGTATGCTAATGCCTTGAAAGTAGGAATTCATTTGCAAAGTCTACCAAACGTATGGTGTGCTATGAAATTTCCAAGTTGCCTCTGAACACAAGTTGCTTATGTTTTTTTATTTTTATTTTTTAATGAAACAAAGACAAATCAAATATGGACAAACAGGGACATGGTGAGAAGTAACTGAGCTACTGCTTTTATTTGACAGCTGCCTGTACTAAAATGTTGCTGTGCAGCAGCCAGAGACCATTGTATTGATGGTATACTAAATTATTATAATAGGCATTTCAAAACAAGGACTTTAAATAACTCAACAATCAGTGTCAGTGACAAATAAAAACATGCCCACTCATGGTTGACTTTTGACCCACAGTGATTGAGCTCTGGAAGGCGTCAGGGATCTAAATGTTGGACCCATTTCAAAACTGACCTGTGGAAAACCTATCCAAAGGGCATATATTCATTTTTATAAAAAAATAAGACCCAATCTGAAAGGGACCCAAGGGCAGTCAGACCTGATTTCCCTGTGCGGTGCGGGGGTCTAAGAACAGGGGGTGTCGTATGTACAGTCTGTAAAGCCCACTGATACTGGGCTATATCAATAAACTTGAAATGTGACATGATTGGACTGAATATAATGCAGAGCTGGAGCTGGAGGACCTCCTCTCTGAGCACAGTCTGTAGAGGTACAACAAATGAAGTGAACTATTTTCTGTCACCTGGTGCCTAAATTGACCATAAACACGGCACTATCCACAACGAGCACAGCCTCCTCACACAGCAGGATGTAAATTGAATTTGTTAAATCTGATAGGTATTTCATGTAAAAGCCAACGTGGCATTAATGCGATCAGTGTTGCTGTACTGAGTTGGATTTAATAAGGGAATTGCGATGGCGATTGAGGTCATCTTCCTCGTCCACTTCTTCCGAACCTAAACTTACCTCTGAGCTCTTAAGACTGTGTGCACTTCCACTTCCACACACTGTTGCTGACATCTTAATTTGCTTCTGCCAGGCAGGTTTTCTCCTCTGCAATCCTTTCGGAGAGGATTATACATGTGCCTATTTCATTCACCTCCAATTCTAATAGAAATATTTTAGCTGGTGGCAAAAAAAATGGAAATCTTATTTGATTCAGTTTACTTCCCACATAAGTCTGTGTGCTCATCCTGGGAAATAGAGCACTCACAGGTGAAACCCGCTTGATAATTTCTATTTTTATACATTCATTTTCTTCTGCCGCATTTACACACAGACTACAGGAAAGAGAAAAAAGGCTCCACAATTGGAGTTATTACAGCCGGGGTCACAGCCACTGACTTCTAACCATGACAGGAACTCTGTCTCATCATCCTTTTTATACAGCTGTACGGCGCTGAAGCTTGCTGCAGACGCACTGAGCCGGCAAGTGACTGCTGCAGCTGTGCATTCATAAGGTGAAGTACCTGACTGCTCTCCCAGGGGGGGGCAATGATTGAGCAACTTTCCGATTTCTTTAGAAACAACAGCCCTCCTGCACGGGGAGCGGGGATTGGCTGGACTCCACTGCTGTCTAAATAACAAAGAGACGCTGCTCCTAAAGTGATGAGCGAGCATTCCTGGCTCATTATTTTTTCAGCTCGACACAGGTTGTCACTTGGGCTCTGCGGAGTCAAAAATACAATTCCAGACTTTTTCCTCCCGACTCTCATAGTTTGAGCTCTCAGCAGACATCTTTATTAGCTTTCCAGCCGAGGCTTTGCTGCACGGAGTGTTCCTGTTCTTGACAGTAGAAAGACATATTTGTCGTTTGTGTGGAATCGGAAAAAAAAAACAGAAATGAAGAAGCTCAAGATTTTCAAAATAAAGAGTCCTTCTCAGCTATAGCTGATTGGACATATGGAGGTTGATTCTTGTCAGGTCATCTGTGACACTAAGGTCGTCAATGCCATTGTACCAAACATCTCAATATGTGTGGCCTTTATTTACTACGTCTGCAGAGAGAACTTTATTTTAAACAGACTCATATTACAGAACCGTGTTTTATACGTGTTCTTTATCATATCTTAGTGAGCAGCATTCCTGTTTTGGCAGAAGAATCTTGTAACAATAAAAGTATACCTGTACATAGGCCACCAAGAGGCAGTGATTACACATCTGGTGTTGGGTCCCTTACTTTTACTTCCCCCACCCCCCTCTCCCCTTGCTTATTGGGGGATTGTGCAAAATATTTTTCTATACCTATCCACATAATTTTGTCTATCTACTATAAAAGAGGTGCTTCTTCTATAATACTGTACCTTTGGGATCCTGAGCCATCCTGAACCTCGATCATATTTCCTCGTAGACTTCATTTTATACATCTACAGCAGTTGTTGAGTTCAATTAAAGAACTTAACTTGAAGACCAGCATACAAGAAGAAGAGTGGGATTACTGACAGAAAACAGTATGTGTGTTAACGAGAGCAAGTCAGAGCAGCAGAGCGGTGAGTATAATACGCCGCGTGGTTGGACTGATTGAATTAGTGAGGGGGAAATGGACATTATACTGAATTTACCGTGTAAACTATTAGAGTACAGCTTGATTTTTTTTTTACCCGGCCCTGTTAGTCCTTAGTGGTTCAAGAGTCTGTCATTATTCGGCCACACACCCACATTTATTTCCCATTCACAGTGTACAAAGCTCTGTTCTTCTAAACAGCTTCTACGTGGGACTCTTCCATGTTTATCTGCTGGAATTAGTGCTTTTCTGCAGGTGAGCAAGTTGAGGGAGGATCTCCAGTAGGTCCCCTGACAGAAGAGAAGTTTTAATTAGCATTGCTTGCAGTTTGGGTCACCAACATAGACATCCATCTGAGACTGTTCAATATTTAATTAAATGGCTCTTGCTTTACACCTTTGTTCACCTCAGAACACAATTCCCAGCAACGCCTTTTATTCAGCTTCCCAATTAATCAGTGCACTTAATGAGAAACAGCTGTCAAAGCAAATACTCAATAAATCCCACAAGCATCCGCTTGCTGTCGTCTTAAATAATATTGGGTATTTAAAGTGTTATGCGGAGGCTTAAGAGCAACAGATTTTATATCATGTTCTACGGAAAATGCAGTTGTGTTGTCAAATGCTGAAGTATAGTTAGTATAGTGTGTAAAAGGGAGAAGGGTGAATTCATTACTACAACACACAGGCTAATTTATTATCCCACAGACTAGACGCAGGTCAACTGTTTGTCTTCATCACCTCATCATATCCTGCATGCACTTCTTCTCAGAGAAAATAAATCATTAGGAAAAAAGTAAAATGAAGAAGTAAGTAACGTATGTTTCATTATTAGATGCTCGGAGCAATGGACGTAGTATTAAGAGCAACAAAAAAACACGCTATGGATGGGAGGGAGCAATGGTGGAGGGGCCAAACAAACACAGGACTTTCACCCGGGGGACTGCCTAAATCTAACTGCAGCCGTTTCACAACATCAATCACGCGTTACAACATTAACCACGTGTCAACCTTCCGTGTCAAGACACCACGCAAAAGATTGCCCCCGTCCTCACTACAGTACGGTGAAGCCAGCGTCTGACGAGAAGGGATGAGATCATGTTGTACTGTGAGTGCTGAATTTGGAACATTAATGTTACGTTATTATAGGAATACCAAAGTATTACCTCAGCACTGGCCAGCGTGTATCAGCTTCTTAGTAGCAATAAATCTTACATGACCCAAACCACAACGGAGTAGGCAGGGCATCTTTGTCGTTGTGGCAGTGGGGTGTGGTGGCTGGGTCGGCGGCTGGGGAGGAGATGGGAGTGGCTCAGCTGGAGGCCAGGCAGCTGGACGGAATCAGGTAATCAGTCGCACAATAAAAGCACGCCGATGACCTGGTTCTGTCTTGCGGTAGGCTGGGTTCATGTCGGAGAGACGGACAGGACGGAACGACACGAAGACGAGCGGATACGGGGACAGAGGCAAGACGGAGACAGAGACCGAGCCACCTTTAATAAACTGTTTTATGGTCCCAAAGAACGCTCCCTCGTTTCATTCTCCCTCTGCAGTTTCCCTGTGTGAGCGCATCTGCTCACAGTCGTGCATTTCAACAAGGACATGTGATCAATACGTCAAACGGAATCATTTCTGGAACATTTTTCACCCACAGTTAAACTACCAGTGTCAAATACCTCTGAAGACAGTTAGTCACTTAAAATGTTTTGTGTGTGTGCCTCTTTGTTTAGCGTGATTCGTGTGTGTCCTCTCTCCTGCTTGATCGCAGGGATTATTTGGAGGTTTAGTATTTTAAGTCCTGTTTTGTTTTGCCCATCTACCTTGTTAGCATTTAAATGGATTTCTGTAAGTTACTCGGCGTATCTTGGAAAAGCTTCTCCTCTGCACTCCCTTCTTGTTGTTAACCTTCCCATTCTGTCTAAACAAACAGAAAACAGACAATCCTTGGGATTCCTGTCAGGAATTTGGTTCACTTTAAATGTCTTTGCAGCACAGAACACTTTGAGTCTCACTTGCCCCCTATATGGAGGAAACATTCACCAATTATTCACACATGCTGCTGGTGAGCCGACAGAGCAGTTGCACGCGCTTTGAATGTGTGTCTGTGTGCGTGTTCATGTTTGTGAGGACAGTATAAGTATAGGGATGCCTGAGGTGTCCTGCGGTGAAAGCCCTTATCTTGTATTTACACATAAGGACTTTTGCCAGGGCATGACTTCATATTTAATCTTTAAGCCTCCATTCCAATATGATTAAATCCAAAACAGGAACCTATAGAAGGAAGTGTGGCCAGAACATCCAGCAGCACTAAACTCAGGCTGTCCACAGCTACACTTAACTCCAGTAAACATATCAATAGTCTGAGCTAAAGGACAATGTTTTTTTTTCCTGCAAGGATTGCCATGTGAACTGAAATTAACAGTGGGTGGAATTTTACCTTAATGTATAGTTGTACTTTTTCATCCATTGGGAAGCAGGGTTGTTTTAAAAACATAAATATATAGTATCCACATAAGTATCGTTGTCTAAGATTAGCAGAGGAAACAGCTTTGACTTTCAGACTGTTACATGCCTGTGGGCACGCTTTACCTTAAGTAGGAATGTTTCTTTCAAAATGCAAGATCATTTTATAACACCGTCCCACAGTCAAGATAAGTCAGTGGATTAATGTATAATCAAGCACTTTTTAAAATGTGTCTGCATCCTACTGATAAGCAGGCAGTATGTAAATAAAGTTATATCAGCAATGCAGCATCCACCATTGAAGGAAAAAGCTTTGCGACAAAAACCATAAACCTAGTAGAGAAGAAATACGTAAAAATGTTGCTTGGATAGCTGAGAGTACATGTAATGTGATCAGGGACAGGATTACAATGCTCACACTTGGTATCGCTGCTTTAAGTATGATTAACAAAATTAGATTACAGATAAAAGCTGGGCACTTGTGGGGTTACATATAAACACAGTTGACGTGAGAGGAGCATTTAAAATGGCGTTTAAAGGGTACCTTTGAGGGTATCAAATTGCAGCAGGGAAGCATGAATATGATGAAAACACATGAAATTAATGTAAATAATTAAGAAACCAAGAAGAAAGTAGGTTGACCAAATCCAAATGCTCAATTCGCTCAAGCAAAATTGTCAATGCACCCATATACCTTGTTTATTTTATTAACTGGTGTTGTTTTCTGTAATTGTATGTGCACATGTAAAAGCAGTAGGTTGCACAATTCTGTATTTCTTCCATATGAGAAGTTTGATCTTAGTAGTGTGAAAGTGACAGAAACAGTTGCTAGAATATTTTGGCTATTCAACCATGTTAATTATTTTACTCATTCAGCTGTTTGGCTCAACTAATCAGTGAATGTTGGTGAACTTCAAGCAAAGCAAGCTGAGCAAGGGGTATAAAAAAAAAATAAACCATGAATGAGCTTCAGAGAATTGAACCAATATTACCAGTATATATAATATATGCATTGTATGGCAGGTGGATGAATTATAATGGTGAATTATGAATTATGTGTAGTGAGTTGGACATTGGTTCAGGACCTGAATGGCCTGAGGGAAGAAACTCCTTCTCATACTCTGTTTTGGCCTTCGGGCAGCGGTAGCACCTCCCTTACGGCAACAAAGAGAAGAGTCTGTTGTTGGGGTGATTGAGGTCTTAAATGATCCTCGCAGACCTAATCCTGAAGCTGTCCACTCTCTCCGCTAGGGCCCTGTTGACCCTTGTAGTTCCTCTCCTGCTCCTTCCAAAGCTCCTTAGTCTTGTTGACAGTCAAAGTAAGGTTGTTCTACTGGCACCAGTTCCCTAGGTGAGTCACTTCTTCTAGGTAAGCTTTCTATTTGTTATCAGAGATCAGGACTGTGTCACCAGCAAACTTGATGATGCAGTGGAGTCAGACGTGGCCACACCCTCGTATTAGTACAGGAAGTACAGTGAGGGGCTCTGTACACATCCTTGGTGGGATCCTGTGTAGATGGTGAAGAGTGATGAGGTGTCTGCTCACCTGCACCATCTGAAGTCTGCCCGTCAGGAAGTTGAAGTTCCAGCTGCACAGAGTAGTCCAAGTGGTCCAACATGCAAACTGCAGTAGGTCTAGGGTTGGGGATAGTGAGGAAATTATGAAATAGTTTTTATTTGATACATGATACGTAATTTGAAGTTGTCTGGCTTGATTTGAGACTTGATTAGGACTCGTCTCAATTGACTCAAGACTTAACTGGAACATGTGTCAATGGACTTGAATGGAGAGCTTGAACTTGAGTGATTTGACATTGACGTGAATTAGTCTTGATTTGACTTGAGATTTGATTTGAAATTATCCTGATTGACTTGAGACTCCACTTGGACTTGTCTCAATTAACTTATGACCATACACTGTAGCATATAAGAACATATTCACATAGTGGACATATTCACATAGGGTTTGTGGAATAGGATTTTGAAGGCTCAAGTTTGCCATTTTGGTCGTCGACATCTTGTTTTTTTTAAATCAAAAGTAACACGAGAGGGTGGAGCTAAGTACAACCAAACGCTGAACAAGGCCTTTTCAAGCACCCAATATGTTACAGATAACGGATGTAATAAAAACACACTGTAAAAGGGTTCCATTTCTTAGATGAAAACACGGACAACACTCTGAGCGGACAACACTGTGGTAGCGACCTGTCAATCACAAGATAGCCACGCCCTAAAACATACGCTGCTTTATCGTCTATATTATTCTAAATGGGACCATCATTTACTCAATGAACATCATGCTGTATTGAAGAAGACTTGAAAATAGCGATTGATATCATAAACTCATTATGTAAATGTTTACTGAGGTAATCAATCAAGTAGGGTCATTTTTTCATAGACTTCTAGACAATTGGACTTCTTTTTGCAACTAATGGAACCCCCCTGCTGGCCATGTGAAATAATGCAGGTGTCGTGGTCAAAATGTTTTACTGTAAAGCACAATTGTTCGTCACTTTAATTGGGAGTGTTCCAGCTGGTTTACACCCATACACAGTCAGGATTTAGTCATATTACAATGAATGATTTTGCTCCATGAAATGACAAAATACAAATTTGTGAAAGTTGAGAACGATACAAGTTCATTTTCACTGTTATCATCTCTACGATGAGACTTAATAAAACTGTAGGCCTCAGTGGATTTAATCAATCAAGTGCCTACATCTTGTACACCTATTACCATCAAATTAATCCAGCCTGTTCTCATTTTCTGATTCCCTGAGTGATTCACTGTGGCTTCACTATACGTTGGCTATCAACAGTATTGTCTGTGTCTCTGATGTCTTCCCTTGTCCTCTCCGAGCAGTTCACTCACCTCCCAGTGAATTAAATAGTTTCAAATGAAGAGCTGCCAGCAGCTATTCACTGTGAGTGCACTCCTCCTCCTCCTCCTCCTCCCTTTTCAACATCTCTCTAAAAACACAAAGGTGACCTCGGAGTTTGTCTATACCTCAAATCAAAAGAGCTGCAAGAAACAAAAAACTGTCAAGGACTTTCACAGATGTTTCAAGTATCCCATGTTGAAAAAAAAAAGAGAGAAAGTAACTTTTGCTCTTTGGCTCTTTATGATTCAGTGTCAGCATCATACTGTCTGACCGTTATGGGTTGTTGAAGGCTGCTAGTTACAAATAATTATGTCGAAATACTGATTTATCACTGAAGTTACTTCATATTTTGTGCTAGTTTTGAATTGCTTTAATATCTAACATATCCTTTTGAAGGGATTAATTCAACATAGTTCAAAACTCTTTATAATTATGCCCCACAAGTAGCTTAGCTTTGAAATGGCATTATTGCTCTGTCCAAAGCCACTCCCCAAAAACACATGAAAGCGCTTTACCTGACTACTGCTGGAGGACGTGTCCCAGAGAGAGCATTGGGGCGAGAAGCGCAGCGCATCGTTGTCATCGCTAACCATATCTAACTACTTCATGTCTCATTCATAAAAATAGCTACTATTATCATAATGAACATAAACAACCAACATGGCTGTTAACCAATAGTGAGCCATCGTGACGGTGCAGACGTTTGATGGGACTGAGAGCCGTACAGTCCAAAATGGAGGACGCTATTTTAGCTCCAAGGTGGTGCACCTTTCTGTTTTATTTAATGTCCTCTGTTAGAATATTAACTGCTCCCCAAAAATGCAATGGTTTGCAGACACTTACAAATACATCTTTGAAATAAACTGAAGTGTTTGTCCTATTACCCACCAAGCTAAGCTAGTGAGCTAACGATTTTGCTAACTGACGTTGAGCTCTGCTGTATCACTTCCTGGTGTGATCAGGCCTTTATAATTTCCCTTTGAAAAACTGCAATATACTGTGTTTATATATATATATATATATATATATTCTTAATAAAAACATCTTGGACCTTGTGTTTGTGAACTGAATTTTGTGAAAGTGACAAACAAAACAGTATTTCTGAACTACAAAGGAAATATTGATTATTGTAAGGTCAATCAGCAATGTTTTCTCTGGCCGACATATTAGAGCAACCAAAAATACTGTACATATTGCATCACTGACTCACGACTGACTCGTTGGTATGTGAATTAACTTCTTAATCTACTGTATGTACAATGGCCGGAGTTTCCCAGGAGATTTGCTGTACACTTTCAGGAGAATGATTTTCCGTAATGGTAGTAACACCCAAACAAACGTGATCATGTTTTCCTGCTTATGACCTTTCGTGTCAATCCATAAAAGTATGTAGCACAAGATCAAGTCAGTCCATTTGCTCTCACAAATTACTTAAAGCTGCATTATGCATTATTAAATTACTATGTGTAATATGAAAGTGTTCCCTTCCCCTCCGCTCATTTAGCCTCTCAGTGCTTTGGTTTTCCGGCCCTCAAACTTTTATTGTCCCCACTTAAGCAGCAGTTTTTTGTAAAAATATTTCTCAAGCAAAAACACTCCATTAAACCCAGTGCACACGACCTGCTCCGCAGCAAACAGCAGAGAGACACAGTTAGAGACTGGCTGGTGAAAATAGTGGAGTATTTTGCAATAGACAGATATTTGTTGTGGCTCTCGGTTTTTATTTTTTGTTATTCGGTTTTTGAATGTGGGTTGTGTAATGTATGTCTGTAAGTTTGTTTGTAGATGTTCCTTTTTTGTGGGACAAAAATGTTATGAAATTATTTTTTAATGAAAAAATAAGAGCCAGGAGTTGGTAAATCTAAAAGAATAGTTTAAACAGAGAGTGAATGTTTAAATTAAACAAAGGTACTTTATTTGAGAGTGACTATTTTATGATACGCTATACTTCTACTTCAGTACATTTCAAGGAGAAAATATTGTACTGTAAACAGTTTTTGCTATCACATTAGCCATAATACTAAGTTAAAAACAAAAAAGTGAGGTGTTTCAAGCTTGGAAAAATCAATAAAGGCAGCTTTAAAGCCCATGTGTAAAATGTGTATATGATTATAGCTCCTTTTGTAGAAAAATAAGAGAATCCCAGTAAAACTGGAGCATATCTTGATAATATCACAAGGGGTTCCGTAAGTCAGGCATTTTAACATTTTATTCACGGAAGCGTTAAGAAATATTTAGCTTCCAAGAATATAACATAGCATCAATGTGTTTTAGTCATAAGGTGTTCATCAGGAGACAATACTTGTTTTGAGCAAGCCTACCGTTAAATACCCAATAATTTCCTATTAAATCAATGTTAATTAGAAAATAACACAAACGTGCTTATCCGTCTCATTTTTTTCAAATACCCAGAAACATTATCACTATAAGTCTACTACGTCCACTCGTGAGTGATGCAGCTGGTCATACAGCAGGACAGGGCCCTTCAGCTTTCTCCTCTGCAATGATGTCCTTCAGTATTTGTAGTGGAAGGCTCCCAGACTGAGCTGCATGGTACAAGGTAGGGCAATAAGGAGTGACAGCGACAAGGAGAGGAGTGCTGTCGCCTCGTTTCTCAATCACTGTGAATTCATTTTGTGGAGATGGAGGAAGTCTAATCAGTCTCGCAGGATCACCCGTGGATCCTGTTCTATTCACAACAGTGGCATCTGCTCCAGCTGCATGAAGCATGGCACTCTCTACAGCGTCGCTCCCCGCTCTCAGGGCGGAATGACGAACGTTATCTGTGCCCTCTTTTCCTCTCATTCCTGTCAAAACACTATGTAATTATGTTGAAAGTTCCAATTTCAGGCAAGAGGCGAATTCTTTCTCTCTTTCAAGTCCCAGCTGCTCTGCTAATGCCTTGTAAAACTTGTGAATTACCACCATAAATAATCCTTTAAACGATGCTTAAAGTACAAAAGAATATACCTCAGAAAATACTTGTGGGCTCAAGTCCATTTTTGGTCTTAAATCTGAAATGCATACAGTACTTTCTCAGAGTTGCAGATACTATATCTTTCACTTTTTTCTTGATTTTTATTCTCGTTTCATCATGTCTGATATTCAACGCCGACAAGGTCAAGAGAAATGATGTATGCAAGTATTTTCTCCATGTTCGTCTTTGCAGAAAATCCTAACCCATCCAGCAGACACAGCAACATTAGCATCTCCAGTTATGGCCAGCTGATGAATGTAAGTCTTGTTTTCCAGCTGTCTTGGTCCTCCTCAGAAAAATATTTGCTCTTTGGCTCCACTATGTTCACCAGCTAGCTAACAAACAAAGGTTAACTCTGACTCTCTGCTGGGCATGTGCTGTACAGAGAGTTAAGAGCTGCCTGCTGTTGCTGCTGAGAGAGGTGAGAATAAACCAAAGCAGTAAAGTTGCAGGCTGACCAAAACAATGAGCTAAAAGACGCTAAAACACTCTGTAGAGCTGAGGGGAACTGCAGAGTGGTAATTCTCTGTGGTTTTATCACAACAAGTTCACTCATTTGACCCATTGTTCATATACAAATATTAGTTAGTGCAGCTTTAACTTTAGTCTAATTTGGTGGAGGCCATGAATAATAAAGTAGTATTAATCATAATTCCAGTTAAGGTGTATTAAAATGCCTCAGTAAAAATTTAGTAACAACATAACTTCAAATATTACAAGTACAGCTGTGGTATTTTATTAATTGTTAATCAGCAAAGTAAAATACCTCAGAAATGCACTTTAGTCATAGCCAGTAGTCATTGAGGCACAATGCTTTGCACATTATTTTAAACTCAATTAAATAAATCTCTAAATCAAACATAAAATCAAAAAAAAGCATTTCCTTTGCTAACATGCAGCAGTGAAGCATTCCATTTGAGCATCTCATCTAAAAACAAGTCCTTTCCAGTTCTTTGCTGGAAAATGGATGTAAGGAGAAACTTTGTTCGAGTCTGCCACTACCACCCAAGTTGGGTGAGTAGATTTCCGCCAGAAAAAAAATGGGCAATCTTCTGTTGTGTGCTCATGTTATTTTTCACAGAGATAGTGTTTTGATTGCCTGGGGGGAGGAAATGGTATTATTTACTCCAAAATTGCCTTGCTTGATCCGCTTTGGGTGAACTAGCAAGCTGAGACTAAATATGTCTTATCTCTTCTGCGTCTCATATCCTCTATACAGACTCCCTTTTCTGCAGGGCTGAGGAGTGAGACGACAGTCTTTACAGCTGAAGAAGTGAAGTCTACCAGTTCTCAGCTAGATGGCTGTGTCAAAGGACTTAGTGTGAATACTTAAACACTGCAGGGCCTGAACAACATGTCTCCTTAAATCAGTTCTTCATATCAGGAAGACTTGAATTTCAGTGGTTCTGACCACCAATAAGGAAAGGGTTGACAAATATGTCTACTTTGAACCTCCTCCACTTTTTGAGCATGATATTCACCAGCAAAAACTAGTGGACTTTGTGTTCTGCTGTTTTTTTCACTGTGGCCATCGCTGGCACCAATAAGCGGTTGTGCTCGTGTATAGTGTGGGCAAAGTATAAAAATTAAGCAGTTGGAGAGCAGGTGCGAGATGAATCACGCCGGCTTGTAAAGGCATTGAGGGAATAAAATTAACACATCACACATTTCCTAGAATACATACTTGGGCATATGCAGCATTCTGGATGACGAACCGAACACAGAAATGACCTTGAAGCAAGTTCTGGTTCGTGCGAATACATCCCAAAAATGGATTTGACATGCTGTATTGTATTTGTAATTCAACTGAAGTTCACTTAAAAAATGGCAACCACATTGAGCTGGGAAACATCACCATAATCAAGCAGCAAAACACACTCTATGGAAAGCAGTGGAGCCACATCCTTCAGCTATATCACTGTAGTAATCATTGGCAATAAGCTGGGGGCATCACAGGAACACCCATCCTCCTTTACACTCTACCCTTACATATCAAATGGCAATTAATTCCTAATATGCGTTAGAAATTGTCTAATTACCACATATGCCCCATACTCTCAGTCGCCATTTGGTTGAAACAGGGGATGAGTGAGCTGTTAATGATGCTCAGTTCAGTGCATGCACTGCCACAGTCTGGTGCGAGCCAGACACTGTTCCTAATTACAAGCCTGCATACTGTATATGCCATCATCATTACTGCTGGGAGAGTGAGGACTGCAGCCATCATCAGCACTGTTTTGTCCTTCTGGTATTTCACGAAACAAGTATCGCATCCAGTTTACAGACATGATTTGCATTATATGTCATATTGACATTTAGCATGTACAGGGCTGGATTAACCTGCTGGGGGCCCAAGGGCAAAGATGATCAAGTGGAAGATGCCACCATGACATCACCTATTGGTTTACGGACTACTGTTTTGATGTTTGGCGTTTTGCCCGTCGCCATCTTGGGGGGAGCCGGCTAACACAGAGCTATCTGCTGACTGCTAACGGAAGACAAAGAATTAAAACAAACTATCAAAGCGTGCAGAGATCATGATGGGATGTAGATCCTGAGTCTGCCCGAGTCAGACAGCTGGACTTCTTCTCCCTCTGTACTGAGGCAGACTGGAGCTACACTGACTCACTATCACCTCTAGAGGAACAAGTGGTATTACAGGCTGGAGGGAGCAGCTAGCTGTTAGCATGCTAACTTCAGTAGATATCTCTGCAACACACAGACGACTTTGACATAATGTCAACACTGTTACCTTTTCGCATTCTGCTGATAATGTTAGTTAACTTTTGTTGATGTTTTATGTTTAAATCCTGGCATATCTTACACTTTGAACCTTTAAAGTTCTAAGACGAAAACATGGACAACAGCTAAACCAGACAACAGCGTGGTAGCGACCTGTCAATCATGCGGTAGCCACAGCCACACCCTAAAGCATACCCTGCTTTATCGTCTATTTTGCTCTAAATGGACTATCATTTACTAAATGAACATCATGCTGTATTGAAGAAGACTCGAAACTATTCATGTTGTAGTAAACAAAGTATACCATGAATTCATTAGGAAAATGTTTACTGACTAAATCAAGTCAGAAGTAGTGTCAAAGAAACTTTAGCATTAGAAAGAAGGCAGGTTTAAGACACTTCTGCATTGGCTTCACTTGTCAGACCCCGGAGGTTGCCGCTTGAGTCCCCGTTATATATGTTATATGTTAATAAATGATTATAGAGTCCAATGGAAATTAGACGTTGTGTTAATATTCAGAATCCGCCCAACATCTTCATAAAACATCATCCATCTTTAAAGAACTCAATATCACCGAAAACTGTTAAGCACTAAATAAGATATTATACATAACGATTTGCCTCCCTGTGATATCATTTCATTCATCATTTATGCGTAAAAAGAGATGCTCATTCTTCATTGCTCTCTACTATACACCCTAAAATGTGAGCTAAAGAGGGGTTTCCTCCAAGCATTCAGGTCGCATCATAGGGCCGTTTCAAGTGAATGTGAGGTCATGTATATGTTCCTTTCATGTCCTGATACCAGAGGAGTGGATCGAACACTTTGTGCATATCCACTGCTCTCCTTCCAGCTGCCTTTGTAGCTGCATAATGAAAGTCTCTTCACACTGTGAAATGTGAAGCGTTAGGATCGTCTCTTTCCTTGGTACTGTTTGTGCCAGCTGAAAGGCAAAACAAAAAGGATGGATTACCTATTTTTTTAACAACTATCAGCAGTGCTCTCAGTTATTTTATGTAATCCTTCGTTTGAGGTTCCGTCTCCGCTACAGGAAAGCGATTCTTTTCATACTAACAGGAAGATGCTCTGATTTTATCTCGTCGTTCCTGGCTCATCTCGGCTCCCGCTAATGCATTTTTCTCCGGTTCAAAATCAGCTCAGGGTTGTTAGCTTTTGATAGAATGTCAGTGGTGGTAAGTGGTAAGTGGTTAAAATCCTAATCACAGCATATTTCCTTTTGTGGCTGCACTTAACCATCCTCGAGAATGCTTTTATATTTAGAATGAGTGTCTTCAATGACAATCAGTTCGCTATGAGTCCCTCCGTGTTTGTTACACACTCTGTGCATTTATCCATGTGGTACCACACAGTTAATGACATTCTGAAGACATGGAAAACCACAAGGAGAGCTTGATTTAGTTCAACCTGAAAATACATTTGCGGTGTGAAGCGGTAAGATAAAGGGTTCAGGGTTTTCGCTCAGGTTTGCAGCATGCAAAAGCACCGGTGGTATCTCCGCTATTGCTTATCAGTGAAGGAATCACAATCCTTTTCCAGTGATATGGCATTTATTATATGCATACACAGGAGAGGTATGTGGGTATGGCATGTTTCACATAGAGATAAGCGCTTGTTGGTCATACCTATCTGCACTCATGATCATGTTATCAAGTAAATACACACACTGACACGATTTTCTAACTTCCATTGTCGGCCTAGGCGACAGAAGGCCTATTGAGACCCAGTCATTTTAATAGGCAAATCCAAACCCCCCCATGCTCAGAGAAAACACAGGCGCGAGGTATCTGCAAGGCAGCTTACACATACAGTATGTGGCATTCGGGAAATTGCCAAACCCTGAATTATGTGACACAAGACCTGGAATAATTACAGGAAATATCTCCTTTGCACACCCACTCTTACAGCTCTTTGAAAACACAAGTGGCCTGAGAGGGTGCTGCACCCAACAAACGCACATGCAGGAGGGAATAATTGCAGCTAGCTGTAAATTGGGCTGGAGCAAACTATGTGCAAATGTGTTGAATTTGAGTTACTGGTATATACTGCACGTACTGTGTGCCTTGGGCCCTTGAATATATTCTATACATTGTGTCAGGCTCCTGTATACGGTTCAAAACAGTATAGTAAGATGCCACAGTAGAGTTGGTGGGTGCTGGTCTAGTGTCTGTCATCTGGCAGACAAAAGGAAATGATGCTGTGTTAGCATCAAATCACCAAATGTTGGTTGTCCCACTGACCAGAGCCTTTGTTTAAAGAATAGGCAAATTACACATTTGGAGAATTCTTTTAAAGAAAAAATCAATAATAATCTCTTGCCATGCGTAAAAGCTAGGTTAGGCAATATATTGCTTGCGTCTATAAATAACCTCTCAGCATATTATAATTCAAGTGGTCTGAGAGAAAATTGAGACTTGAGCAAGAGTTACATGCTAGCAGCCCAGCATTTATGTGCAGCGTCTGCAGCTACAGTATATCCCATGGGAGTTTGTCATTGCAGTCAGCTTCTCCCGATTAGGATTACTTCATTGTTCTTCGTTCAGGATATTTTTAGCGGGAGCCAAACTATCCACAGAGGTCTTCTCTTCTCCAAAACAAAGAGTGCAGTAGAGCTGGTAAAAACTTTAACTTAAAACTTTAACTTTAAAAAGCAATGTTTCCCCGGTGGGCACAGGCCAGAACAGCTCCAACCTAAAGGTGTAGGTTTGCTCAACTTGTTTCTCTGAAAGGATACAGATGTGAAACGCACCATTACATAAAATTAGAAATATCTCTAGCTTTGGAAATAGTTTGGAAACATTTGGAATAATGTAAGTACACCACTCAACAAAATATATCGTTTTTAGATATATTAGTGCGAAGATTACACATTATACCTTTAACTAGAGAGCTTGAGAGGCATTGCATTTTTTTTATAGATATACTGTATAGCTACTTGACCCAAGGTCAACACCATAACGTTTGCTTGAACCTTGCATATTGCTTCGTACAGTGCTCTGCAACTCCTATTGTTGCAGAGTAGATTAATATTTTCAATAATATAGTAAAACATCTTTTTTTTATTATTTTATTTAAGTAAGAATATGTTCTTCAGATCACTTTAAACTTATCTACCAGCTTTTATGTGATTGAATCTTTTCAAATGAAACATTTGATTAAAGCTGTGCAGAATTCAGGTACAGTAAGGCAAAAGTTTTCATTTCATTTTTCATACTACAGCGAGACATGCAGGAAATGAAAAAGGAGAATAAAAACGCTGACTCGAACATTGGGGGGAAACACAAAGGAAAATTGTAACTCAGTTATGTTCTTCCTGTGGAGTATAAAATATACATTGACTAGGGTTGAAGCAGTTCTATGTATAATCAGTGTAATCATATGAGGCTGACTGGCACCAAACTGAGATGTGGATAACAAGCAATGATAGTTGTGCCCAATGACCCAAGAGGGAGCCACTCTGAAGAGCAAATTAAGCCTCTTTCAGCGCAGGTAGGAAAGGATGGATTGTTGGTGTTGGAGAAAATACTTCAAAATCTGTTATTTACCAAATTACTAACAACCTCACCAGGAAAAAATACACCGTAACTACTCTCAGGGGAGTATAGTTTCTCAAAGTAGCATTGCTTTAAGAAGCTCATTCAAGTACATTCTAAGTACTTGGTGGGGAAGGGGTCATAAATGGTATTATAGCTTTAACCTTCGTTTAGTACAGCAAAAAGTAAAGTCCTGGACACTGGGGCTGGATCAGAGGATGGCTGCAGTGTAGGCCTACCAAACACAAGCACAATGAGGTTTGGGGTGCTTACCATACACGACAGTCAGGTTATGTTTGGTGAAGGCGTGGCCTTGATAAAGAACAGATTGGTTTAATGATTTGAATGGTAAGCACAGACAAAGTGAGACGGCACCGAATATGACAATCACCATGAAAAGTTAATTGACGCATTGACTGTGTCAGGAGTAACCATGCGTAGAATGTGCAGCAAACTGAGTGAAAACAACGCCATGAAGGGGTCACAGTAATTTATGAACATAGTCTTCATGCCGTCACTTTCTGAAGAGTCGCATCTTGGCAGTGCCAATTCCGCCCAACTCCTGGCTATTCCAAAAATGGACAAAGAGGAGGATGAGTGGTGGTTGGCTTAGCAGAGCAGACAGCTAGCAGCTAGTGACCTATGATGGCAACCACCTGTCACTCCCTTAATTTTGCAGAACTTTAAGCCTTAATATAAACTATAAACTGGTGTGTTAAATAAATATTATCCCTCCTACAGTTGTAATGAACTGGGAAATTAGCTGTAAACATGATATTTCTGCTGTAGAGTTGGACATTATAATGCGGGAGCCTATGGCGATTGGGATTCTATGGGATTGATTCGCTTTTGGAGCCAGCCTCAAGCGGGTATTTTAGGAACTGCAGTTTTCCGCACTTCCATGTTGGCTTCATTCTTCCGCACCGGAGGTTGCTGCTTGGTCATGACCCAAAAAAACCTGGATCTTACACTTCCCATAATGCAATACAGTATAGCCTTTTTCCTTGCTTGCCTGGTGAATGCTCACATCTTTAAAACTCCACACCAACAGCTTGTAACACAGGCTTTTTGCTACAACTATGATGTCCCAAACCAAAGCCAATGTAACCCTGAAGGTGTCACAGTGATGTCATCAGGGTTATTTTTTCAGACTTTGGAAAATCTCCCTCTTGAGCCACAGAGGTGACAACTTAGTAGTGCCAGGACCCATAAATTGAACTTTATGTAGAAGATTGTTGGAGTACCCCTTAAAATATGGAGCCACAGACAGGATGCAATTAGCCTAGCTTAGCATATAGACTGGAAACAAAGGGAAACATTTAACATGCAGCAAAGGCCTCAGCCTGAGCCTGGGCGCCCGCTCTACCAGGTGAGCTATCATGTTTTGGACAGAGCTGCTGCATTTTGAGATTAGAATTAATACAACAAGAAAGCCTCATTTTGTTTTGATAAACAAATATGTTTCATTGCATTTTGATTATTTAATCACTATGTCTAACAACAGCTGTGCCACAGGATATGTTGGTACTTAAGTAAAAGTGCAAAAGTATTATCATCAAACTATACTCAAAGAACCAAATGTAAAAGCACTCATTATGCAGAATGGCCCATTTCAGAATAATATTATTGGATTGTAATTATTGATGCATCAATGTGTTCATCATTTTAATGTTTCATTTACTAAATGTGAAGCTCATTTGTATTTATTTATATATATATTATATATATACATACATGTATATATATATATATATATATATATATTATATATTGCTGTACATAATGCTGAGTGCCTTGTGAATTTATCCCAATAAAGCATTGATATAATAATAAATAATAATATAATACAATCTGCAAAGTAACTAATAATGAAAGCTGTCAGATAAATGTAGTGGAGTAAAAGGTACAATATTTCCCTCTGAGATGTAGTGACGTAGAAGTATAAAGAAGCAGAAAGTAGAAATACTCAAGTATAAATGTATTAACGTTTGTTAACGTTCATAATAATCATTTTAGGGGAGTGTCTTTGAAGGGAGACCTGAAGGGACGGGCTGTCAGTGTTTCCTTAGCAACTTTCTCGCTACATTTAGCAACTCTGGAGCTAATGCTTCTAGCTACTTTATCATGAAAAGAGATCATTTTAAAAACCTAGATTACTCTTGGTGGCTCCTCCAATGTTACCTACCCAAGCGTTAAGGAGGGAAAACAAACAGTGAATGGACATTTTGAAAAGCTACAGTATACAATACAGTATATAGAGGATCAACTGTGGATATCTGTGTTAAACAACTTCTTTTATCTGGCATAGCAGAGCTGCTAGCCTGATGTCTTGTGCACTATGAGAGTGATGTTTCTGTGTTTGGCTGTTCAGCTCTTTCGCTAAACTCCACAGAAGCAAGTTAAAAGCGCTGATCTATTGCCTTTTCATAGGAATAGATGTCTGCTGCTGGCCACAGAGAAGACTACATCCTGTTGCTGCTGGAAAATAAGCAATTTTCTACTTGGCTTAGGGCCTCCTCCATAGGATGCATGGATATACAGTAAGTGACCTCTGTTTGACAGTTTTGCTGATGTGCCTGCTCAGGCCGGCATGTATAAATGAATCTCAATTTCCTTTATTAATTTCAAACGTCACTATAAATTTGCCTCTAAGTGGACCTGACCCAACATTTCAGCTCACTACCACACAAAAGGGAGGTGACTCCCATCACATTCACTCACACACACACACACACACACACACTACATTTTGCAGATGACATTGAAAGTTACCTTTGACTCCTTCCAGTGTAAGAAAAGATGCTCTTAATATGAGGCTTAACTGTACAGATTGCACTGTTGGAACACTGCTACGCCTCACGCCAGTCTCACCATTATGTTGTTCTTCTGGTATGAGCAAGTCTGGCTATTAACTAATATAAATAAAAATATTTAATAATATTTTTAGCAGCTGAAGAATCCAAAGTGGCCATACTAGATTGTTAATATAAATGCATCTATACATAAACTGAATACATTTTTGTGAAATGTTGAGTCATTTTCCCTCTTTGGGCCTTGAGCAATTATTCAAATGAAACCATTGTGGAATTTAGAGGAAGAATTTCTCTCATAGACACATGAAACATGTCAAGGGATCCCATACTGTTTAATATAAAGGGTCACAACCCAAACTGGGGTAAAAGTAGCAGCGTAGAAGTAGCATGAAATGGAAATAGTCGATGTGTGAAATAGTGAAGTGCAAGTACCTAAAAAGTGTACTTAAGTATTTAAGTAATGTGCTTAGTTCCTTTCCACCACTGCTGTTCGGACAACATGTATGAGAATAAGAGTCTGAATAGTACGGAAATAGTTTAATAATAAGTCGTAATTTTAAATGAAAAAATCGTGATATTTTTTAATTCATAGTATTTGGAGTAAAGAATGTTATATTTGAGGGCAATATGTCGAACGTATGTCCTATGATTAAAATGAATAGATTAGATTACATGATGGGAATTTTACCATATCCTGACTGAAATTGCATTATCAGAAGGATCCAATGTTTTTCGAGTTTGATTTTGATCACCACTAGGGGTTAAAACCCAGGCCATCTCTGGTTATTATTATTCTTTTTTTAAATCTGTCTCTTATGAGTTCACCCACTTTATAGAAGTGCTATAATTAATAGCTAGAGTGCCTCTTTTAAACCCTTTAAATTGTCATTTCTGCAAGTCCTGCCATCTGCAACAGTGACAGGTCTGTTGTGGAGTGTTCCGAACACGTTTAGCTAGCTGTTAAACACTGGGGTTAACGCTGACATTTCAACGCATGACAATACAAAATTGGCATAAGTATGGAGAGTGTCTCCAATCACAGAAAAGTGGCTTATTTGCGCGTTTTATACAGATGGATATATTAATGATGTACTAATTAAAAACATTAGTCGAGCTAGCTTTAACATAGCTGAGTAACCTTCTAACCAGTGGGAAATGTAGCTTTTCAATTAGGACTCCAAGTACAACTCCAGCCAAGACTGGTTCCCATTGTTGTCTAAATCAACACAATCTTGCTTTGAATCTCACTTTGGCCTGTTTCACCAACAGGCAGCGGGCCAAAGCGAGACTGAAGGCCAGATTCTGCATTTTCTATGAAGCTATATGTGTAGAGCCACATTTTCACACATGTAGGTAGGGTCAAGATATTTGCTTCTACCCCTCAGCTTAGGCAGAAAGTGATCTCAGAATAACCCACCACGTCACAGCCACATGGAGCCTGCCAGAGCCAGCACCGCCTCGGCAGAGCAGGGGAATAACTTTATCTGAAATATGATGGCATGTGTCTCTCAAGCAGCAGACTCCTCATTACAGGCAGTTTCTTTGACGGGTTGTTCAGACATCAGCTGTCACAGTTCATCAGCCATGCCAAGGTAGGGGCAAAATAAGCAGCTGCCACAAGTCTCTTCTGCTGCAAAGGAGCCATGTGGAGATAAATGCTGGGCCACAGAGCTTTAGAAACACTCCAAACCTTTCAGTCACTCTGATGTCAGTGCGGTGTAACCCCACATTTCATTTGAATTCACGTCGGCAAATGACATGGTAATTGTTATTTAGGAATTTGAGAGAAGTGATGCCCATAAAGTATTTGGTTTGAATATTTCAATGGACTGCTCTTACACCATACCGCCATTCCTAATTTAACTGGAAGCTCAGTCATATTACAGTGGATATTCATTGTAATAAGACACAACAGAATTTTAAGCTTTTGTTTTCTTCCAAAAAGCACCTTGGGAGTGGTAGTTAACTTCTCGTCTTGCATCTGTATGTAGTTTGTCCCTTGGACCTGATCTTTTGTACTGATTCACAATCTTCTGTTTTTATGATTTCAATAATTAGCACCGATGGCCACAAACACAAACCTACAGTATTGTTACATGTTTAACCATTACCTTATTGGTTTCAAAACATCCCGTCAAAAGAACTACAGCTGAAAATTAGCGAGCTGGCTAATTTATGATTTATGTACGTTGTCCTAATAAATAAATAAAATGCCATCCAAGTCTTAAAAGTGCTTCAATTGCCAGTCACCTACCACCAAGTTCATTTTTCTCAGTGTAGAAAATTAACTTTCTCCTGCATACCTGTCACATCAACACTCCCTGGTGTGGCACAGATGTTGGAGTGAAAGTCTGTGGTCAGGCAGAGAGAAGGTGCTAAATTGGGCCCGTAATCCCAGTAAATCCCTGAAGGTTGGACACCTGACCTAGTGGAACCGACAAGAAATTAGTTCCTCTCTCTGGAACAATTTCTTATGGGGCATCTGAGTGAAGGAGGAGTGGCTCTAAAACGCTGTCCACTTTTTCTTGCTGTTTCTTATCCCCTTCAAAAGTAGTCCTGCAGATACTTGGAAGAATAATCACAAATAACAAGAGCGCCCTTGATCCCTGTCTGACCCCCTCCCTCCCCCCCTCCCCTCTGGAGACTGCCACACTCTGCTCCTCTGTGTTCTCGCCTTGAAACTGTCCGCCTGCTCAAGGGTACGGACATTACCTTATCCCACTCCTCCAGGCGTTTTGATGCACTACAGTGATGTGCCGCTGCACTGGCCGCTTCCCTGGCGAAGGGCTCTGTCTTTATCAGAGCTGCAGACTCTTGACTCGGATAGCTGTCAGAGCACCAAAGGAGGAAGATGCCAGGAATAACTGATTGTATTAACTCGTCTCTGATGTGGAAAAGCAGCTGTATGTGTAGAATAAAAAGAGCTGGAAAAAAAAAAAAAAGTCTTATCTCTCAACACGCCCTTTTGGATGCACTGCCGAGAACAGAGCCAGGTGAAATAGGTTTGATAAATGAGTATTCATCGTGAACTCTGTGGGTGCAGGAGTAACTTCGTTTCAGGACTTGGCTACCAGACAATCTTTGAGATGATGTCACGGGCTATATGAGCCCCTGTGATAACCTCTTATGTTTCCAACAAAAACACCAAGCTTCTAAACGAGTGTAAAACCGCTTCAGCTTTGAACCACTGTGTACCAGTGATTTGTTTCCATAATCATAGACTCCAAAGCCAAAACAAATCCGCAGACAGGCCTGTCAAGCTGGTGGCTCCGGATGAAATGTAGTGTTTACCGAGATGGATCCCATGGGAGCTCTTTGGAGAACTAATCTACAACTCTTGATACTATCCAACAGTTTTGCAATTTGTTTAAATATGATTGATATATACTGATGCACTGAGCTAAATGTAAAAAAGAAAAACAAACAAAACCTTTTAAGGAGGAACTGGCTGATATGGCTGCATATGCTCAATGTGGTCACATTGTTCAGCTTCAGACACATACAGAACTGAATGCTAGACATTCAAGAAAGATGTTTGTTGGATAGTAGTCTGGTTGGAGAGAGCATTGCATGAGAGACCCTTAGGAAATAAATATAATTGCTTTTTCAGCTACTAAATTGTACATAGTTTGAAGGTCTGTGAAAATATTTCAAGACAAATGACAGAATTAGGCACTTTGAACCAACCCTTTTGCAGGACAAAAACGCCAATATGGGACGATTCTGCAAAACCCTAGAATAAGTTCAGCCTTTTTTATGCCCACTACAGTGTTACTAAGGTATGATTGAGGTGAGGGAAAGTTTGTGGATATAAAAAGTCAAATGGTAAATGAAGGTCTGGGATGCAAACTCTAGTCTCCTGCATGAAAGTTGAACATGCTAAACCATACAGATAACATAACATAACATATAACTTACAGTCACACCTGCAGAAGCACATCACTCCTACAGGGAAACAGCAGCACGAAATCTGCAGCCACATGAAACAGGCAACACAACGAACTGTGATTACTGCATGTCGTCACTGACATTATTTCACTATATTCTAATGTAGTCGGTTCTGTTTCAGGGAAAGTATGAAGAAAATGGAATCTGTGTGTCACCACTGATGCTCTGATTGACAGTTTGTAAGATTGATGACACCGCGCAGATTGTCATGTAAGGTGACCAGGGCCTGCAGGACACTATTGAGGGTGGGGAATGTGTCAGGGCTTGTCCAGCAGCTTACTTTATCGAGTCCACCACTGGAGAAAAACTGGCTGCTGGCAGGTTGGTTTGGGGCTGATTTAGCATCCACATCCGTTCACTTACTGTCTGAAATAGTGCAGATTACGTCATAGCTCTGAGAAGGGTGGCTAAAATAAAAGTAGATTCTGCATTAGAAAACATTTAAAAGTGGAGGGTAACTGAGAGCAATATTTTACCCTCTAACATTAGGTGAAAATATGAATAATATTATTTATAACGCCCAGCTTGTCCGAGGCTAAGCCACCGGGCAGGTGTATAGTCCAGCTCTAAAAATCACCCAAAAGGTAGCACTAGTGTTGAAGATGAAAAGGTCAGCCACTCCCCCCAGATAAGCCTGAGTGGATAAATGATTCCACATGAGATACAAGGGAGGGTTCATCGCATAGGTGTTGGGGTGGGTGGGATGGGAGGAGAAGGCTGCATGTAATGGCAGCGTGGACCCCTGCACCCTCCTCACTTATCAAGTCTGATGCATCCCAGTCTTGGTGGAACAATACAGAAAGGTCACTCTCAGTCGGCGAGCCCACCCTCACCCCTGCCGAGCAGTCAGCCCATACAGTGGTACAGCCGCCACCAACTGTGATGGACTGGAGCTGCTTTGTCCCCTGGTGAACAGGAAAGCAAGGTCGGGTGGCAGTCTGATTCAAATCAGCTCTTCAAGTGAGAACAGAAAAGGCAAATAATGCATTCATTTCTACCTGGGCTTTGAACATGCCTGGGCTGTAATAGTCCCATTGCTGCAGTCCTTGCAGAGCCTTCTATAGGATTTAATCCACTCTTTCAGGTGCAGCTCTTTGATTCACTCTGTGACTCTATTGGGTATTCAGCCATGTGCGCGCTGCAGAAACCGTTCCTCAGACTAATACTAATTAGCCTGTGGGATTATTTTTCAGGTGATGTATTTCATCTGTCAAATAGATTCAACGTAAGTGAACGGGGCATTTAGATAAAGTAAAAATGATTTTGCAAAATGACTTTGCAGTGGTCCCCAGTGTCTACAGTGTTTACTTGTCAGTGGGGTGCAGGGGTGGGAGTTGCTCCACTTACAGAAAATGATTTGGGTGAATATTTGCAAACAGTGGTCTTTTTTTCCTCCACTCTAATTAAACAATGTAAGTCTTATCGGGGACAGGGATATCCATAACGCCAACCTGGAGCGCTTGTGGCACTTAAAAGCCATAAACACAAGACAAATGTTCATCAGCTGCACGAGTGAACCATAATCAATCATACAATTTAGCGGAGGAAACAGATTATTTCCTGCATAGGAGAGTGCTGATGCTGACATAAGAATATAAATGAATGCATTCTAATTGTGAGAAATTCTGTGTATAGTGGTACACTAACAGAGGAAAAATACTGCTACTATATAAGCAGAGAAAAAGAGGGAACTGTGATTGATCGATATCAGACTCATCTGAAGACGAGGACAGCTGTTAGAAGAACAACAGCAACACCATGTGGCCATGAGGACACATGACACTGACTGCTACTGTGCATGAGACGTCAGGGGAATAATACAAAGTAGAACATTTATTTATATGCTACCTTTCTGGAACAGAAATATTCATAGCAAATGAAAAATAAAGGAAGATGAAGCAAAGGCAAGTTTCAAAAGGTAGATATTGAGCTGCGTCCACAGAGCTGAATTCCAAAGTTACCTAAACCTGCTGGTGATTTATTGATTTGTTTTAGGCCTGCAGTAGTTAAGTAGTGCAGTTAGTTCGACTTGGACATGACGAGGCTTAGTTATTAACAGTTATTAAAAACTAACTAACTCCTGACCAAGGATACCATAGTTTTGAATTTTCTAATTGATTTTATTTTATTTTAGTTTTGACTTTTGGATTACATGTTTAGTTTAGTTTAAGAGTGCATTTGCTAGTTTTAATTTAGTTTCAGTTTTTCAGCAAGGTTTAGTTTTAGTTTTTATATATTTTGTTTTAGTTTTACAGTAGCTTTTATTGTTTATTGTTATACGTACATACACAATATATGATTGGAGAACTGGGTAGGATGGGCACTAATGTTCATATCTCTTGACTTGGGAATACTTTAGTCCTCTCTCATGACCATGGTGAGAAGAAAACTTGTCACCTGCAATTTCATTTAAACATGTGACACAATTTAATTTTCAGAGGGGGGGGGGGACTTTAGCTTTGAACCTGGCAATTTTTTTTTTTCTTACATCATTTATATTTAGTGTCAGTTTACGACAATACTTTTCACTGCTTATTTTCATTTTTGTTTCCAATAAGAACCCTGCTCCTGACAGAGAGGTATATGGACATCAGTATCGCCCTCAGATCTCCAGTATCAGTCGGGCTACAGTATGAACTTCAAGCACACCTGGTCCTTTGGTCTCATGGGTTACAGTGGTCTACAGTATCAGACCAACAATGAGATCCAACAGTACCAGAACATTCTGACATTAGAGAACCTGAGAAAAGCTGTTTTTGTGTAATGTGACCATCAGAAAGTGGACTGAAAGTTATCAAGAGTGTTGTGCTTATCTCAGGCAACTGAATGCTGCTTGGCAACCACTTTCCCTATGAAAGGCATCTGGGAAATCGGCTTATAAATGTAATCCTTGTGCATTCACTGTCGGTATCTCCTGAATGCATTGTGATGACGGTTGTATTTTGTCCTTTTTAAGATCACATTTAATGATGATGATTCCACACAGCTTGCAAGGATGCCTCCTTTGCATGCAGTGAAAGTCACCTGTCCTGAAGGAGAGCAGTGGCTCTTCAAAGATGTTAGGCAGCCGAGAGAGTAAACAAACGTGCAACTTCCTGTTGACCGCAGGTCCCAAACCATATGCCGGCGTAGGCAGTCTCATACAAACTGCCAGGTGAGAGCATTTTAATCACCTTTGAAATGAGCGATTAGAATAATTATTTCAGGGGAGAGGGATGGCTCCTGCTATTAACAACCCTCTGTTCAATATCACAACAAATTAGTTCATGCTCATTAGTATGAGTTGTGCTTGCCGAGTGGATTGGAAAGCCTCCATTGGGAACTTGCTTTATTACTCCCTTTGAGTGGAGCATGTAATTAGCATTCATCAAGTGTTGTGTTTATGTAACATCCCTCCTCACAAATGTCATTTTGACATTACATAGGTGTTTCTTGCCTGATCAAGAAGGCTAAAGTGCTACATCAAACTTCAGCAGAACTCAAAGTATGTGGAGAAAGACAGACAGAGATGCTCCTAGCAACCAACAAGTTGCATTTCACACAAAGTCACTGGTCAAGTCAGAATTCAAGTTTATTAGCCTTTAATTAGCCTTCAGCTCAGTCTTTAGGGACTTGGCTTGGGAACCGAAGAGTAGACGATACCTGGAGAGGTGCCAGTTCGCCTCCTGGGCACTGCCGCGGTGCCCTTGAGCAAGGCACACGTACCCCCACACTTCCCGGGCGCTGTATAGTAGCTGCTTACTGCTCCTAATACTAGGAAGCGTTAAATGCAGAGTCTAAATGTCACTGTGTGTGCTGTGCTGTGTACATGTGTGACGAAAAAAGAGAGATTTTTTTTTTTAATCCTCCATTTCCATTTGCATCCATTCTATTTACAGACCCACTGAGACATGCAACCCTAGATGAGCCAGCCTGGGATATAATAAAAAGAAACATCTTGGCAAATAAGGAAAACAAAATAGGAAAAAAGGAAATTCAAAGGGAGATCTCTCCCAGAAGGGTTAGCAGCGGTACTGTAGCAATTACCAAAAATGTACAGAAAGTTGTACAACTTAGTAGAAACATAAAATACAACAACTGGAATAGAATGAAACAGTGGCAACTTAAAGTATCACAATGTGTTATATTATTATGTAGTATCATATTGGATACTGATGCATTAACATGTAGCATTTAAAAGGGAATGTTTCTTTACCTTACAATGTGGATGTACTGTAACTGCCGTTTAATGTATAAATGTCGATGCAACATTAACTCCATCAGTCAGTTTCATGGGGCTGATGTTTTTTTTGGGTTTTTTTTATATATATATACATCATAAATGAATCACTTAATAGACTTGTTGTCTTTTTTTTTTTTTCTTCTAAAATTTGAATTGGGCTGAACTTTCTTGAAGTAGCTGAAAAATACACTCATTCAAACATTCCAATTGCATTTCAACTCCATCCACTGAGGAAGCTTGTGAGATGTGGAACATACAGAAAAGGCTAAGAGGTGAACCTTGAGTTGAGAATGGTGAAACAAAACTGAAAAATATTGGACTCAGAATTGTTGTTGGATAGTAGTTGGAGTTACTACACAATTTGGAGGCAGGCCTACTTGTACTTTACATGAGTATTTAAATGTTGTGCTATTTTACACTTCACTGTATTTCAGCAGGAAATACTGTCGTTCTTACTCCACTACATTTTGCTGACAGCTCTAATAATAAGCCATGGGCTACTAGTTAAAAATGTTTATTTCATACAAAACAAATGATCGCCTTATAAACTATGATGCTTTGTTATAGTTCAAACTATCCAGCAGTACATAAAGTAGTTCAAATTATCTCCATCTCAAAAAAACATTAAAGAAAACCTTTCCTTTTTTAAAGACTAGAAAGAGGTGTCCTGCTCAGTGTGCAGGGGACACAATTGCAGTGCGCACACATTTCCCGGTGGAGCTGCTCCTGCGAAGAATAAAAATACACTCCTAGCAAGCCAGCTAGACGAGTTGTGAAAAAGTTATGTCTGGCTGTCAAGTGGAGAGAGAGAGACTATTTTTAAAAATGGACGTTATTCCTCGATTTTCCGTACATTAATAGCAGAAACTATCCTCATGTCCAGAGAGCCGGCACTGGTGACAAGTCAACTGCGAAGGGTTGGATTGTTAAAGCTAATAAGTCCCGGTAGCTAGCGTTAGCAACCAGGCCAGCCGGCTAACGCCAGCTGGCTGGCTAATACACTGTAGGCCTTGAGTAGCTTGTTTTTACTTGCGACTGTGCTATGGATATGATACATTATGGTCTATAGTGATGCTATAAGTCTGTATTACGTAAGCCAAAAGCTAACGTTGAGCACTTATTAATGTCAGTGACCGTTTTACCAGTGCAGCTACAGTTTGCTCTGCCAGATAAGCTACGCGGTAAGCCAGTTGGTTGACTGCATCATACTAACTTAGCTGACAGGAGGCTAACATTAAGCCACTGAATCTTGTTTGACAGTTTGCGACAGCATATTTTACTAACCGTGCTACCATTTTTATTTTATTTTTTTATGTACAGCTAGCTAACGTTATTTATTATGTTGCTTAGCCGTGGCTAACGACACGTTAGTCAATCAATTGTGTCTTTGTGATTGTTGTCTTGAAGCAAGTCTGCACATCCTTGTCTCAATTTGGCTTAATGGACTTTACGAAAAAAGTGTGTCTGCAATTTGCTCTCTTTTCAGTAAGTTACTAGCTGTCGTTAGCTAGTAATGTCTCTAACGTTACCATCTGCCGATATACTTGAAACACCTCCTGGATATCCGTTTGAAGAAATCAACTATGAAGATATTGAAGTTGAGGAGGTAGGTTGTGTATGTTTTCGATACAAGTGCTCAACACGAATAAGGTGCAGACCTTTACCTCGGAGTAACATTCTTGTTAACTGTCCATTTCTAGGTGGTGGGAAGAGGAGCTTTTGGAGTTGTTTGCAAAGCCAAATGGAAAGGCAAAGATGTTGCAATCAAGACCATTGAAAGTGAATCCGAGAGGAAAGCCTTTATTGTTGAGGTATTGTTGCAAAGGTCTCTACTTGCGTGTTTTCTCACTGCTGCAACATGTTTAGATGACACACTCTGTGAAGGTCCAGCTAAAATGACATTTTAATTTGTTGGGCTTCGTGTCAGTGCTATCAGTAGTCACAGAGCAGAATATAATAATGATTGGGTGATACATATTTGTGTTGGTAAAGTATTGAACAGCATGCATGCAGATGGGATTGCCTGTAACGTTTTCTCTTTGTCACCAGCTCCGGCAGCTTTCACGTGTGAATCATCCCAACATTGTGAAGTTGTATGGCTCTTGCAATAATCCAGTAAGTGAACCGGAATATTATTACTCTCTGTTATATGTTCTCTTAACTACACGGCCACATTGATGGTTCAACACACCGGTAACGTCTTGGCACAAATGTATTCTTGTATGTTTCTATTGTGTCTCTGGTTGAGTTTAGGATTTTCTTTCCCGCTCAGGTCTGCCTTGTGATGGAATATGCTGAAGGCGGGTCATTGTACAATGGTGAGTGTGCATGTACACTACTGAACAATACTGTTGTAGTACAGATGTTGCCATTTGTTCTGCCTTGCTAGTAGTGAAATGAACAAAGCCTTGCATAGACATGAGAAGCAGTCCTGTTCAGTTGACCCTTCCACTGTTTGCATGTTCAGTCATCTGTCCAATCTCTTCGCACAGTGACGTGGAGCACAGCCTTGTTTGTCCCTGTAGCAAATATCCAAATAGGAAATAGTGAGGTGTAACAAACAACGATATGCAGTAATACTATGTCTTATTAAAGATCCATATGGCCAGTGTTTCAGCAAAAGTCAGCATCATAAAACATATGTAAATATGACTGTTTAATAAGCAGGGCATACATTGGTCTGACTAAATGATATGGACCACTAAAGCTGACTACACACAATCATCAAATGAATTACTCAAAAGTTCATAGACTATAGTTGGTCACTGTTTTTAGTTCCAGGACGATTCTTTTTTTATTGCAAATTGGGTCTTGCTATAGTTTCAACCATCAAAACTATCGTTAATACAAGATTGCATTTCCAAAGTCAATCGCTAAAAAGAAGTCCCACAGCGTCAAGAATTATGATCGGCAGGTTTTAAACAAGCAAGAAAGCGAACGGTAAAATTAATTCTCAAACTGCCCACTGTACATACAGAAGTTGCACGCACATCGTTTTTATGTACAGTAAGGGATTATTATCGACATTTTGGTTCCTTTACCTCCAAATAAAATGATTTTATTTTAATTTTTTAGATAATTTGGATAAAATTATTATTATTTTTTTTACAACCTGTTTGATCGTCCGGCTTGTCGTGTTTCTTGCCCCTTTGGACTTTGTTGTTGCCATGTTCCCAGATCTCAGCAAGTGCTTTGGGGAGGACAATGTGATTGAAATGATGGCCAAAACTACAAAAAGAAGAAAAAAGTGTTAACAACCTGGAATTAATCATTTATATTTTATAGTTTAGATATGCAGTTAGAGGCCTCTCAGCTCTAAAATAATCATTGCAGGTAATAACTGTATGCATGAGTTTTTCATACACAGTATAAGACTTTTTTCTGCTTTCCCAAGATATAAGTGTTTGGAACAGCTTTCATTGCCAAGAGGTTCAGATTGGCAATTTATTGTTTTTTTCAGGATGTGAATCCCACGTTACGGGACTGTCTGCTGTGCTTTACACTTCACAATTACCTCTCCTCCCTAGTTACTGAATCCTTATCAAAGTTACTCCTATCGCCCCATAACTTTGGTGTCATTCAGTTAAGTTGTGATTACTATTTTTAAATGATGTATCCGCAAATGTGCCCTCATGGAATTAACTTGTTGAAGAAACCTATAAGAAAAAGGTAGCTAGCCCTGTGTATGTGGGGGGGTGTGTTTGTGTGTGTCGGACGGTGTCATGAAGCACTATTTTCTGCTTGGTTCCTTTTGTAGGTTTATTGTGGTGGTGGTTGTGACTGTGCTCTCTTGTCCACAGTGCTGCATGGTGCTGAACCCCTCCCCTATTACACTGCTTCCCATGCCATGAGCTGGTGTTTTCAGTGTTCCCAGGGCGTGGCCTATCTCCATGGCATGAAACCAAAGGCTCTCATTCACAGGGACCTCAAGCCACCCAAGTATGCACCTCACACTCTCTTGTCTCCTGTTTCACTGTGCCTTGTGGTTTCCCTTTTGAATTTGTTTGATTTACTTAATGTTGTTCAACAAATATTGTGCTTTGTAATTGGTCAGACTATCTTAATGCTGTGTGCCAGAAGTATACAATTCACATACACATACGTTTTTCTAGAGTCACACAGTATTGCAAGCCACTCAAAAAATGTGAAGTTTCTCATATGTTGCCATGCAAGAGTTGTATATCTTGACATGCAGGGTTATTGTGTCTTGACAGAGGTGGACAGGTGGGTCGAGGTGTCAAAACAAAGGGTTTGAATTTGTGGGGGGTTCAGACACAAAAAAGGTGAAGCTAAATGCACAGCTACGCCAAGAAAGCATAGTTGTCGTTGTGATCTATCGGAGGTGGTAGTGAAATCCTTTCTCATAGTGTTAAACTGCTGTACAGTGTTCCTCCATCTGACGGATGCATCTGTTATTGATCTGACTCGGTGGATCGTATTCCGTTATCTCAAAGTACCTGGAGGGAAACGTTGCCACCGTCGCAGCCCTTTCCATTTTTTAATGGTGTACTATCAGTTTGAACCATAGTTCAATCATAGTCTCTATGATGTCACACAGGTTTCTGAAGAGCTGTTGTTAAGATCAAAGTGGGGGGGGCACCACTGTCTAACTCCTTGCTAATGTAGAATTGGGCATCGCGGGTTAAATTGAAGCAGGCAGCAGAGCAGACAGCAAGCGGTTAGCGACCTGAGACGGTACCCACCTGTCACTCAAAATGGCTCTGCCCCTAATAATGTGTAACCCTAACCCTTAATATCATTTAAACGTATGAGTTTTATAAAAATTCTGCTGGAAAGTTTGGGCATTTTAACCATATAAAGAGAACTGGATCCAGCGTTGGAGGCGGGCTCCCGTTCATTCCTATGAATGTTGCCCAGTGGCACATGAAGCCAAAATGGCACGGCTACAGAGGGATAAAATTAATCCGATGATCTTCCTCCTCTATGGACCCACGGAGCAAGCACAGTAGCTTTTTCTCTAAACCCCGGCGCTCCGTCTTGGCCGGTCTTAGTCAAATGAACGGGAGAGAGAAAATAACTCTGGAATCGGCTATTAACGCGTTTTAAAACTTTTACGGCCTAATGATTTAGGGCTTAAGGGATTAAGGGCTATTCAAGTGTTCGTACTGGGAAGTTGATTTACCTAAAAGAAATATCGGCTGATTTACAGATGTCTTTTTCCCAGTTTAAGTCAAAGGGCAAAAGTATTTTTAGGCCTCATGGACTAAGTGACTGATACCGAAGTTGTAATTCCACTGTTTGGCAACTACGAAAATTAGCTTCAAAGGCCGCTGCTTTTCCTGGGGACTTTTGGATCGCTCCCTTTTTGGAGGCAGCTTCAAGTGGCCATTATAAGAACTACAGTTGTTGGCACTTCCACATGGCTTCACTGCGCTGCCCTGGTGTTTGCCACTTGATTTGAACACCCAGTGACATGGTGTTACTGAATAATGTTTAGATCCCAGAGGAGATTCTACTCTGCAGAAAAGAAGGCTCCTGGCAGGACTCACTGGGAATGACCAGCTGGTCTGTTTCCTAGAGAACGGCTGTGGAGTTTCTAGGAATAACAAGTCATACATTGTGAGAAATTGTCAACTTTGCGTTACTGTCCAGGAATTTATTATATGCTCGCTTTAATGTTTTTCCCAGAGTTTCTCCCTAGCCTATACTTACACTTCCATGTCTGTGATTGTTTCAATATGCTGATATATTGTGCAATTTGAGGTACATACAGTAGATAGCACTTTTAAGCATCATTTGATGTGTAATGTGTAACAGTTGAGTTTATATATTCTCTTAGTGCTTCCCACCCTGAATCCCCCTCCAAGGGGTCCCAAGTAAAACCTGTGCGTTCAGAAGACTATTAGAGGAATGAGAACAAAATCACATATTTCTGTTAAACAACGATTTTTTTTCTCAAAATATTTTTGAAATGATACTATCTAGGAAAGAAAAAAAGTTTGGAAAGTAGAAACCACTGTTAGAACCAGTATGTTGTACCTCCAGCTGGTCACCACTTACTTTGTTTTTTACCTCACTAACTCTTAACCGGTCAGAAAGTGTTTTCTTATTGATTATTTCAAGTTTGAAGCATTGTCGGCCTCTGTTGAGCTGTAGTTCTTGCTTTCTTTGTTTCAGTCTGCTTCTAGTGGCAGGCGGTACTGTGCTGAAGATATGTGACTTTGGAACAGCATGCGACATTCAGACCCACATGACCAACAACAAAGGAAGTGCAGCATGGATGGCCCCAGAGGTATTTGAAGGCAAGTATGAGTGGCATTCCAAGTAGTTGAAGAGATTTGGATACCTGCCCTGTCAGTTGTTGTTTTTTTAACTAAAATGTTTTCATAAGTATCCTGTTAGACTTCTTTAAATGCTCACATAATCCTTTTAATTAACACAAGCCAATTAACCAGCTCACTGATTTCTAAATGCTCTTTCTTACACACACCGTTGTTTTGTCAACTTTCACCTTAATGGCAGCTTAGTTGCTCCTGGCATGGAGGCATTCATTCTTGATACATCATCTGCAGCCTTACTTTACTGCTTTATTGATGGTAGTCTCCTAAGCATAGTGAGAAGATGGATGGAGTGATACTGGTAGCTTTATTTCCCTCGGGAGACGATGGTGTAGAATTTGTGTTCTCTTTCAGCCAGGAGCCTAATGTATTTCTTCATGATGAGACATGTTGTTGGCAAAGGGGTAAGATGATACAGGAAAGATGAATTAAGTTCTAGTCATTATCTTGTTTTTGGAGGCAAGTTACAAGACAGTGCAATTAAGCAGCTCACTTTTGCCCTCACGGTGAACTCTTTACAACTAATTCACATCAGTGTGTGCAGTGGAGCTAATTTAGAATAGGTGTGTGATGTGCACTTTAATTCTGCAATAATAGGCCCAGTAATTAAGCAACACAGGAGCTGTTCCTTGGTAAAAATTGCTCCCTAATTTTCATCCTCCTCCCGCCTGAAAGCAGAGATAAGATACAAGCTGCTGTGCTTTCCCAGGCACATCCTTGCTCTCCTCTCAAATGTGCCACAGAGAATTGCCTTTTATCAGTTAGTCAGCAATGTCAAACAGAGCCTATTTTCCCTGTTTGAAAAGGACCTAAGTGTTGCTCTGGGTTCTTCTGTACTTGCAGGTAGCAATTACAGCGAGAAGTGTGATGTGTTCAGCTGGGGGATCATTCTCTGGGAAGTGATCACTCGCAGGAAGCCTTTTGATGAAATTGGAGGACCAGCTTTTCGCATTATGTGGGCTGTGCACAACGGTGAGTCACCTACTGCGTGTTTTTTTTTGGGGGGGGGTGGAGGATGCAAAAGCCATGTCCAGCGGTCAGCCACTGCGTGTCCTCGGACGTGCCTGCCCCACTAGGCCTGCTGGGAGACTGAAAGTAAAGAGCCTGGCAGAGGAGTGCAGCTAAAAGGCATGTTCGCCAGCGCTCCCTGCAAATTATTCTAGTACAGAGATGGATGGAGGAGAATACTAATGGGACACTAATAATACCTGGGGACAAGTTTAATATTTTTCACGACTGAATCTGCCTGCCTGAGTCATTATGGTTCGAGCAGCAGGAGACAGGGGATTTAGCATAAATGTGCAATATTTCTTTGCTTGTCTGGTGTGATGCCAAATGTTATTTGTTCATTTGACTGTGTGTGAGCAATTACTTTACTTTATTTTTCTACATTCAGGCACAAGACCTCCTTTAATCAAAAATTTGCCCAAGCCCATTGAGAGTCTGATGACTCGCTGCTGGTCTAAAGACCCGTCTCAGAGGCCGTCCATGGAGGAGATCGTGAAGATCATGACTCATCTAATGAAGGTAATCTGTCCTCACACACTGCTTTCCCTCTCTACAAGGCTTTCATTAAACTGGAGTGAATTATTCAATATGCCTGATCAAATAGTTCAACCGCAGAGAGCAGAATATAACCTGAATAGTTTTAATTCTACATACAGTATACGCTGTGTTGCCTTACACGAAGAGCTGTTTTTGTTATTTCGCCGACCATGATTGATATAAATCGGTTGGACAAAGTAATGGAAACATCTGTCAACAGTACTACAAACCACTCCTCCAAAATGACCATACATTTGAATCAACACGTCAAAGTTTCAACAAAAACTGAACATTAGAACCTTCATGAAAGGAGGATTTATTGCACAACAACTGTATTAGATGGCAATAGTTTGAGCCAGGTGAAACTAATAAACTGGCAACTGAGTGTATAGTCATATGAGGAGAGTTGACCAACCAATTGAAACATTTGAACTTTGATTCATCATATCATAACCTGCATCATAACTCATTATACAGTCACTTGGGCAGCTCGGGAGGAATGTTTGCCGAGTTGTATCATCATGGAAATGCAGCTTGGCTTTTTAGCTTTAGCTTAGCTTTTTGTTACAAGATAGAAGAAGAAAAAAAGAAGAAAGAAAAGTGGTGTCTTGTACAGTTCTTCTGTTTGAAACTATTGTCTAATGTATCAGGGAAAATCCTCGCACTCTCATGCATTCGTATTACCTCGGTTACCAAATGAACTTGTGTTATTAGAAACAGACAACTTCAACAGACCACTTCGAAGATTGCTTCCCTGACAGTGAAAGCAGAAATGGAAAACTTTCCCCCCTGGCATTTCCAATGGGTATTATTGTTGGTGCCACTGTCGGATCTATTTTCGTTTACTCAGAGCTACCGACAACACAAGACACTCAAGAGCTCTCCCTCTTTGTCGTCTTTGCCTCCTCGGTCAACGGGACTGTTTTGCCGGGTAGAGTTTCTCGGTATATGTCTATGGACTTTTATTGTGAAAGGGAAACACGACCCGCCAACAGGCTGAATTGCATTGTAAAGCGAGGCTTGTAGGAAACCAATCTAAACGCCAACGGTGTCCATATTCTATAATCATTACATTGTGCAATCGATGTATACTTCTTAATTATAAGTTAAAGCAAAAACGTTGTCTGTTGCCACTTTAACTATCGGTGGATGGATTTAATATTAGTTTGTTAGCTTTGCTTTCACACTCTAAATACACCGGACAGAATGCAACCTCTTTAAGCCATCTCTGCCCAATTATTTGGTCCACAACTTTGACTTAACTTTCAAACCAGCCTAAGCCAACCAAACCTAAAAGTGTGAGTAGTTAATTTGCAGTCAGTCTGCCTCAATAAAAGGTATTATTGCTTATTATATTGGAATTAACTTCACTTTTTCATACACAAGGAGCTTGGGCAGCAGGATTGTTCCATCCAACATTGCTCACACTTCCTGCTACTTTCTTTCTCTTGGCAGTACTTCCCGGAATCTGATGAACCCCTGCAATATCCATACCAGTATTCAGATGACGGACAGAGCAACTCTGCAACTAGTACAGGTACATGAGTCAGGAAGTTCATGTTAAAGCAGTACCCAGCGTTTAATGTATGGGTGTCCAAGATCCAATATCAAAGTGTGGTCAATGGTTATCAATACAGAAGAATGTAGGAGGAAAAGGCATTGTGTCTCACTCATTTGTGCTTCGTTGTGCTAATCCTCTGTCTGGATAGCATAAGTATTACTTAGAAAAGAATCTCTGGATTCAGATTTATTTCTCCTCAGCACCCAAGAATTGTATAATGTGTGAAACAACCATGTCTTTTATTTAAATTGAGGTCCTCTGTTGGCTTTAATCTAATCATTTGCACCTGTCCATTTAACACAGTGAAGGAGTTCACAATGATATAGAACCACTTATAGACAATGTTGCCTTTTTGTGCTGTATCTTTTGTAACTATCTCAATTTTTCAAGTGTTTTTATTGTTGTGAACCATCAATTATAAGCAGAAAATGCATCGTAAAATCTTAGATGAAAGGCGCCACGGTTGAAAAAGTATGAAACCTCTCTCCTGTCCTGTGTCCTGGGGATTAACAGGTTCATATGTGGACTACACCGGCACAAGCAACAAAAGTGACGCAAACATGGAGAACAGTGATTCTCAAGGGAGCAACGACACCATCAAGATTACGCCTCAGTTTGCTCCTTACTTCAAGCCAAAGGTAAATCCAATTCTTTTCACCAATTAATTTTGATCGGACCCATTGAAGATGTATCTGTAATAATAATTATATATTTAGAAAACAAATATTGTCAAAACAAACGTCTATCTTTTGTTCTCTCAGGCAGACCCATTGAGGACTCTACCTCTGTCCAGGGGGGGCAGTGTTGAGAGTCTACCCACACGAACACAGTGCCTGGCATCATCTGAGAGCAAAAGAATGAGTGCTGACCTTTCGGAGCTGGAGCCCAAGATGCCATTTGCACCTGCAGGTAATGCCTGACATTACAGTGAAAAAAAACACATGAAAGCAGGGAAAGGAGCTTATCAAGGCAAATGAAGGAATGCTTATTTTGTATTTATCTAACAAGAAAAGTTGAACAGGAAAGGCATGCAGTGTTATTGCCAAGGCAAGTCTTGTTGGAATGAGGCCTCTCCAAGTCCACAAGAAACTCTTCCCCTGACACTCGTGTCAGGTTTGTTTTCGTGTGCTTTCATCACTTTGAAGTGAAGATCGATTCCTCATAGAAACACATCTATGCCCTCGTACACTAAGGCACCGAGCCATCTGTCAACCACCCCCCTCCCCCCTTTTAAAGGTTCTGAAAGAAAGCAGCAGACTCGAGAGCTGTTGTGGTGAAATTCATTCTCAGGAGCTTCTCACATTGAGTTTTGATTAGAGCATTTTTTTTTTGGGTAATGTTTTTAAATTACTATTTATTTTTGCCTTTTATTTGATAGAGTAGAGACTGGGAATTGGGGGAGAGAGAGGGGTATGATGTGCAACAAAGTTCCCAAGGCTGGAATGGAACCTGGGACGTTGCACTGTAACCACTGGGCTACAAAGGCGTTCCAAGTCAGGGTTGGTTTTTTTTTGCCCTTTTTGTTTTTCAGATTTAAATGTAACCTTAATGAATAGAGTAACTGTAATTCCACCATCGACGCCTGCTGTCCATAGATTGCCTTGTTGAACTTTTAATCCAAACAGCAGTAGAGCTGAATGCCTGCTGGTGTTTTGTGCTGTGAAAAGTAAAGCGGGGCTGCCGGCAGTCTACGCAGTACCGCTCCACGGCGCCTGGAATGGATGGAGAGCATGCTGCCCTTGCACGTACACTGTATGCTCTGCATGGTTGTGGCCCACATGTCCAGTCCAGCTGTGGGCCTCCACTCTGTCGTAGTCTGCATGCTTGTTGTGTTCGCAGCTGTATGTGTGTGTTTTTCGCAGCACGTCCCCAGTATAAACGAGGCCACCGTAAAACGGCATCATTCGGCAACATTCTGGATGTCCCCAAGATCGTCGTCACAGGTATCACTGGACCGCTGGCTTTGCTTGGCTGGTGTGGGTTGCTGTGCTCTGACATGGCCCTCTCCTGTGTGTCACTCCATAGGATGCCAACCACAGAATGTTCTTTATATTACATTTGCTACATGTCTCTATTACAAAAAAATTATATAATTGAACAGGTCCTGGAGTAACACACATCTGAGTTGTCTTATGTCTCTGTGTCTCTATTTGTAGTTGGCAGAAGCAGAACATGAGTTAATACTTTCATCTGGTGTCACCTGTACAGCTAAAATCAAGTTCCAGCTGATTAAGTTTTCTCAGATGTTGATGTCTTTCCATCATCTGTGTCACCGGTGATTCAGGGAATCAGATCAGTATGTTGCATCAGATCAGGTGACACAGATGAAATGAGCCTTCTAACTCATGGCTCTCTTCTCTTTCACCTTGCTGGCTTGGCTGCAGCAGATCAGAAGTCGCAGGAGTAAATCAGCGCACCAGTTCTCTGCATTTGAGCTTGTCCTTGTCTTTCATACATAAAGGACTTGGAGAAAGCATGGCTGTTTTTTTTCTTCCCCTCTTGCTCTCTTCACATCCATTAACTTTGAAAAAGTCATTTTGATTATTTCTTTCACGTTAGGGTCAAAGCTATTATTACAAACAGAGATACGGATAAAAGGAATTGGGACACCTCTGGATGTCTGGAAAATATTCTATTTTGCATCTGGGTGAGACACATTGAATGTGGCTAGTTTAATCCAGTACTAAGGGAGTCAACGGACGCATGTTATTAAAGGTAGTGCACTTATCATTGTACACCTGGACACCAGGCTTTTTCTCCTGCGCAGAAATCTTTGGTGGCCATTGCGAAGGGGTGTAACGGTATATACCTTGGTCCTCAGGTAAAAACAAAAGAAATGCAGACCATAATGTTTTTTTGTCATTTTATTTTGATAATATATTAATTGTAATATTAATATTAAATGGTGGCTCATTTGTTATAATTCTTACGCCTGGGCCACACTGCTGGGCTGCGTGTCTACATATTCAAGGCCTGCTTGTTTTTTCTGCGTGCCCCATGCGATTTAAAGCGAAGATAGACAGTGAAAAGGATCTTTTGACAGTATTATGACATCATACCAGCAACATTACTACAGTGTCAATGTCTATATGTCTTGGACATAAAAGAAATGTAAATATTTACTTTTTAGATCATCACTTCTTGTTTCCATTTCAAAATAAAGGCCTGCTAGTGTTTTTCTGCTGACAGAATCCCTTCATTTGTTAACACAATCATTTTATTCTGGGTTGTGCAAAATTTAAAATTGAAGTGAAATGGAAGTTGAGCACCTTTTACTTTGATATTGCCCTGCTAGCTAACCATAAGATTACAGTTAAGTGAAACAAAAAAACAAAATGATGTTAGCCATGTGTAGACTTGTAAATACACAAGGGTTAATGGGTTAAATCTGCAGCTGGCCAACAATACAACACCACAAAAGCAAATGATGACAAAAAGTGTATCAATCTATACATTATACATCTATCCTCTCCCACTGCTGAAGCTTTCCAAGTAGGTTTTACTCTTAAGAATGTATGTTCCTCATACTAAAGTACAATGCATTAGGGAACTTCCATAGGCTAATTCAACGCACCTAACTGAAGAAAGTCATATACCGAACAAAATGCTGTGTACTGAATGGTGCTGGACAAATGCATGTGCCGTTACACCCCTGACATCGAGCAACAATTCGAAAATTGCGGCAGCAAGGTCAAAATTTGTTACTTAATTTTTACAACGTTAGAGAGTTCTGCTCAGTCCTTTTGTGTTCTCTTTGGAGTGCTTGTTTGTTTACGTGCAGTTATGTGTTGTGCCATAGATGAAGCTTGTAGTCAGCCTAGAGCAGATAAACCTAGTCATCTGTATTAGTTTTGAAGTGTGAGTAAGTGCAATGTACTTGACGTATTCCATGTCATGTCAAGTTTTGGGAAATGCACACGCAGTTCAGACGTGCGGTCCCAATACACATGACTTAGTGATGATGCATATTGCTGTTGTGTGAAAACTGTGAATGCTTATTTTATACATCTTTGTGTTTGGGCTGTAGTCGAAGGATTTATATACTTTTGATTGGAAAAAAGCAACACTATCAAGCCCATGTACATACAAATTAAATTAATAATGCTGTATGTTTTAGTTGCATTTGGAGTGACACTGATTAGTAGGACTGTACTGCAGTCCTACTAATCTATATTTTTGGAATGAATCCCTTAAGTCACGCTCATTCATATGTTTTGGTGTAGGTGTGTGAGAAAAATACAGGGCTGCCAAAAATCTGAGTCACAGCAGCTGTCATGTAATTGGGCATGGAAAAGTGTGTTAGTACTTTTAAAACGGAGCAGGTAATATCTTTTGACTGCTGTTACTCCACAGGTGAGACCCCAGGCACGTAGTTTTACCTGGTGTTTATCTGGGCAGCGAATGAATGGGTGAGGACTAGCGAGTGCAGTTCCCATAGGTCTGGTCTGAGACCTCGCCTCACCACGCCTAACCTAAACCAGCCAGTCAATGCAACTCCCTCACATAAATAGGCTTAGCTATTCTTGTGGGGAGGTTTAGTCTACGACGTGTATGTTTGTTGTGCACTGTCAGTGGGGTTGGATGCTTTTAGCACTGTGGTCATGTTCTAGCCATGCCACCGCACATGTTGACAGGCCAGGACATAGAGAGTTAAACCTGTGCAGCTGTCCCTGTGACGCTCTGTGGGCCTGGATATCCATCAAGAAAACACGGGGGCCAATCTCCCACCATCACTCTCTGCAAACTCTACTGGGTCTCATTCTTTCTCCTCTGTCCATCCTGTCCACAGCCACATGCGAGCCTCAGAGACGTCGATCCGTGCAGGATCTGCCAGGCATCGGCACGGAGTCCAGCCAGGTAAGACTCAGGCACACACTAGAAAGGAATGGCAGAGGGGTCTGTGGAGTTTAATTCATTGAGGATTAGAGTCACTGTTGGGACAGGGAGTTGTTTCTTATATTTCTCTCTGACCTTGACTATACTGACTTGTATCTGTGCAGAGTTTGTCACTAGAGAGGTGCTTGTCTGTGCACTTCCCTATAATCTGAGACTCAAACGTACCCTGGGCAAAATAGATTTGGTACGTCACAAATTCAAACCAAACCAAACCCTGGAGCTTCCTTCCACTATCGACACAAAAATCCCACTAGATATTCCTGTATGTTTGACAACCACTAACGCCTGTCAGCCACGGCCAGTTACAAACTAACAAACATAAACTAAAAGATGCTAACTACACTTACCATTTCGATACGTCTGCTCGTCACCGATTTTGGTGCACAACAGACTCCTCATCGGAGTCAAACATGTATGGCTGAATCTCTCCAATGTTTCCTAATGGATGGCTGCAGATTGCAAGCCGGTTGCGGAGCTCCGCACCACTCCGCCATCTTGATTGGCACAACTCTACCTGGCATGAGCAGCGGTGGTGGGCGGGGAGACATCCAGAATTCTAAGCTCCCAACCCCTTTTTACGTTTGTTATGTTTTACTTTTTAGAAATCTAGAATGAATATGTATTGTTGCACTTTATATCTCTGAACAAAATCCAAACAAACATCCAGCAGGGGAGAAGTGCTCTGCTAACTTTGTTTTGCAGACTAAATATCATATTGGCTGGAGCACATTGAGTAGCCCATAAACAGTCAACATATCAACATCGGTCAGTTTAGATGCTAAATTATGTTATGTTCTGTATTTTTCACCACACCACTGCAAACAAAATGTTCCATCCATCCTTAGCGTGTAAACTGCCGGTTCAGCTGTCAATCAAACACGTATCCAGGCCACTCTGGGCTTGGAGACTGAGACAATCAATTTAAAAATCACTGACATTTGTTTTGACTACAAAAAGGGATGACTGGGGATTTCAGTTGGACTTAAATATTATCTAACACGGAAGCTAACAAACTCAATGACTCAAAGCTGGCTGATGTTTTTTGTTTGAATGTAAGGTTAATGATACACAGCTGAAGACTTAATCTTTACGTAACTCAAAATGAAAAGTTGAACTCCACCAGCACCCAGCTAGATGGGTTTATGTTTTTGTTTGCTGCTCCCATCATTACTGTCCCTTGTGGATGTTTGGCTTATGCCGTCTTTTAAAAGCATTGATCCATTGTTTGCCAAGAGAGAGAAATCCTTTGGGAGAAAAGGTTGTGGAATATGACATGCGTTTGATATGTCATCTCCAAGAAGACAAAGACATTCGTGCAGGAACAGCCCTGTGCTCCCTCCTCAAACACATGCCTTCAAATAAGATCCTCGGCTTGGGGTATCACTCCTGCTTTCCCAAACATTTGTCTCCATTTGTTAAATAGTAAACCTGCAGCTCTTTTCAAAAGTTCATTTAGAGTTCACCGTAAAGACTTTGTACAAAAATCTTCTACAGAAGATGCATTGAGCTGTGCTCTGTGTGATTCCCAGTGGAGTGGCAGTACCATTGATCATGGAGTTGTGTTTGTGTTGTTAATTTGCTTTGTTACCATTTTTATTCTCTTCCCATATTGAGAGACACTCTATGCATTTTAGAAGTTTGGATTCCCATTATTTGAACAGGATATTTTTCTTAAGTCATCTTTTTTATTATTTTTTATTGCATTAAATTTGGAACAATGTAATTCATTGTAAAGCATATAAGGGACGACATCCGACAAGGTGTACGTTCCACAGTTGTGATGCAGATGTGGTTGGCCACATTTTGGCCTTTCCCCTACAGCAGCCTGTCAAACCTGCAGGCTATCACACGCTATTTCCAAAGTCCTCTCTTTCCCCCTACTGATTTGGATGTAGAGATTCACTTTGTTCCTGCTCTTACCCAGAGTTTAATGTTCATTTAGAACTGCAAACCAACTGCATCAGAGGTTATACCTTCTGGCTGTGAGGGAAAATCTTAACGAGCAGAGTACTGGAAACCAAAGAAGCT
>CALSBV010012138.1:1679120-1692442 GCA_943590825.1 Bovichtus diacanthus
AGAGAGAGAGAGAGAGAGAGAGAGAGAGAGAGAGAGAGAGAGAAGAGGAAGGAAGGCAACTGTCCATTTGACTGTGTGTGTGTTTTTCTCTTCACTAGGACTGATTAAACCCTAATGTCACATTTCTAAAGCTGCTTTTTTAAATTCCTGTGCAGGGCTGGATAACCTTTTGAATTATTCTACGCTACTGCCAAAAAAAACTACCTGAGCTACGGTGAACATGCCAAAGTTGGCAAATGTTAAATGCTGTCTAAACACAACAAGCCATGCAAAAAAAATGTGTGTAAATAAAATACAGTCTACATTTTAAAATATTAAATTGAATGTAGATCCAGGTCAGGTTTTGGGCTCTGGGCCACAGATGTTACGGTCAGAGCTGAAATAATATTGAGTTTCAATACCCTGCTCGAGTGCAGCGGCACCAAAACCTGGTTTATGTTTACTCAAAGGTCTTCAGCAGCACTGCAGCCTTAAACTTGTAACCATGATCGTGTGCTTTACTTTCAATATGCCTCTGTTCAAGTGCATTAATGAATGCAAGGCTGTAATGTCATCCCTTTCCTCTCTTTGCAAGGGAAAGTTGATGTTGCACTTGAAAACCTGTGTGTGCTTTAGATTTTATCTATGGCATGGTAGCCATGGAAACTGGGTGACATAAATAGGCTAACGGTGGCAGAGAGAGATGTTGCAGTTTTTAATAATGGACTGAATTTGGGTCATAATATCTTGCTTGGTCTATAAATTGCGTTGTGTGCCAGTTAGGATTCCATTAATCTGCACGAATCCCTGGTTGGTCTTCAAAGTGGCCACAGGCGATTATTTAAGAACTCGACGAGATCTGCTCTGCAGAGTCAAAGATGTTCACCGAGCACGGAGCCCAGCGCTCTTGCATCAAATTCTTTGTTTACTCCACATGCATTATGTAATTACACATTGCATTTTAGATACAGTAACAGTGTAAGTATGCTAATTGGGATCATGAATTAATTTGTTATTTGGAACAGCACTGAACTCCGTCATTCTCCATTCATAATTTCACCGCGGGTCTGTTTAGGAGGGCACTAATGAGGGTGAGGGGAGGGAAAGTGTGAGCAGCTGCTCCTTCTCGGATGCAACATTGGGAGCAAACGCTTCAACAAATGTATTTTTCTCTCATTTAAAAAAAAAAAGGATTCATTTGATCATGTTGGCGTATCAGCAGTCTGAACAGAGGCCCTCCTGTGATTCGGTAGAAGCAGAAGGTGAGAGGTCAGAGCTCTCCGTGCTGCCTGCTGGGGGACAGCAGGGTCGACTCTGCACTGTGTGGAGGGGGAGCGGAGGACACTTTGAAAAGTAGTGGGCATGAGAGGCATGAAATAAATGAAGTGGCAGATTTGTAAAGGAGTAACTTGTCAGTGGGCTGGAAAGCAGTGCTCCCCTCCCCTCCCCTAATGGAGGTCTGTAGTGATGTCATGGTGTACTGACACACCCTGGACTGCACTACAATGTCACTGCAGCAAGGCCGATGCAAAGTTTTATTCAATGATTAGCTTATTAAGTTGCTCCTCAAGCACTGATGTAAATTAGTCAGCTTAAGAACAAGGCCTGAACGGGTTGAAAGTGTCAGCTGAAGTGGTTGTGCTGAAAAGAGTTGAAGTGTCAGTTGATTTATTTGTGTATTTGGATCCCAACACAACAGCCACTCTTCCTGGTGCAAAAATGCATTTCTACAACAACATATGTGCATAAATGCATGCATACACATATGCAATATATTAAGGTAACGGAATAATAAAACAAGGTGCAGTACAATATAATCAGCAGTACTGTGGCGTACTCACTGTTGCAATGAAAAGGTTGCACAATACATACCCATGATAAATTCTGAAAACGGAAATTGTGATATTTAAAAAAAGGAAGTACAACATATTGAACATTTCAATGGAAATCCATAACTTTACTTGGTGCCCCACGTAAAGTATGGCATGCACGGTTTAAACTATGCTGGAGTATAGCTGAGGTGCAACGTTGAATAGATTTAAATTGATGCTTTTTTGAACATTCTGCTTATTGACTTCCATTCCAACACTATCCTAACATTTTGAAGTTTCTGTATGTGTAAGTAGTTCAATTTGCAGAAACAAACATCCAGAAGGATAATAAAGAAGTGGGCTAAATAGTAGTGTACGAGTTTGATAAAGTGAGCTCGCTCATTACAACAGATGAGTTGTATTGTACGTACTACCTGAAGCGTGTTGAATGTGAACAGCTGACCGCGGCAGACAGTGTGCTGCTGCCTCATGCTACAGAGCCCTGCATGAGTAAGAGGTGAGACATCTGTGCCACAGTAAGATGAACATCTTCTTCCCAGATGCCCTCCGGTTTAGGACGGAATGAGTGGGAAGGATGAAAATAAAATGCCTCTCGCACACTGCAGCAGCTAGTTCCTTACACCTTGTGTAGCCACATTCTTTTCTGTTGGGACACTTTTTTTTTTATCAGCAATAGGTGCAATCGTGCGTGTCAACGACAACATTTGTATTCAGGGTGGCAAAACCTCTGAGGCCGTATTGAAGCTATGATATAACATCGTCCACGGAGGCCTTTGAATGACACTACTTCAGGGTTTTAAAGCTCTTTACACCACGACATCTTTTCAGCAGCAGGTGAAGCTGACTGTGGCAGGCAGGCTGTGAACTTCAGACCAATAACAAGCCGGTTTCTTGCCATGTAAACACAAAGCCTGCATCGGCCCGCACAGTTTTCCACAAGCAAAGGTCTGGGAAAAGCACAAATAAACAGTCAAATGTCAAGAGGGCTGGCTGGCTTGAGGTTTTCAGGTCTGGAGGCAAAGTTTGTGCATTCTGTTTGCAGAATAACAACCATTCAAACTGCAAGATTTAGTTCCTTCCAACTGCACTGATCAGATGTTTTTTAAGAAAATAAAAACATTTTTTTTGCGAGTTGACAATTCATCACAGGAGCAAACAAAAACCAGGATGCCAGTGGACAGAGATGGAGATGAATTAATATTACACTGCTGAACATGTCTATGTGATGTTTGTTTGCTTTTCACACTCCTTTGATTGAGACAAACTAAAGTACATAAATGGAGCGAAAAAGTCAAATGATCAGATTCATCTGCAATGTGAATGTAGAGCCAGTTGAGCACAGTCAAGAAAAATACAAAAGCATCAGTGTGTAGGAAAATATGGAATAACCTTTAGTAACAATAACGTAGACAAATAGTTAATGACATTTTTATCGGCTTCAGATCAACCTTAGAAGACTGAAGTTCAGTGTATTTACAAATATTCTTTATTCTCAATTCAAAGATGTTGTTTTTTTTATTTCTACTGTATCTATTCAGAGTCGAATGCACTGACCTGAAACTTCACTTTTTTTTTTTTGGCCACTTGAGTTCATTGCAACAAGCTACAAACACAACATTGGCAAATCATTTCATAAATGTGTTGGCAAACATTTGCCTATTTGCACATTTGGCACACACGGAGCAACATTAGCATTAATTTGGAGTCATATGTGTCCGATATGTATCTTCCTCTCACTGCACAGTGGGGCTGTCTTCACCAGCTCGTCTCTAACTGTGTCTGTCTGCTGAACGGTGCTGGGCAGGGAGAGAAACAATAATGACCTAAAAGAGGCTCAAGAAGCTCTGTGAGCTGTGGCATGTGTGATGCTTCTCTGTGGGTTTGTAACTACAGGTGAAACATTATGTTCCATTACAGCAAAACTGCTTAAAACTGGCTATAATCTGGAAGAAGATACGTTCCCCTCGAAAAGTAATTGAGACTGCAGTTTTGTTGTATGCCAATGTCATTTTTAGTAGACAGGGTTGAACATTTAATATTACATATTTACAGTCATATGATATGAGGAAAACATTTTGGGTACATTTATCTCCATTTATATTTTATATAAATAATATAAAATATTAAAAAATTTAAATATTAAAAAATGTATATTTTATATAAATAATATTATTATTATATTTATTATATAAATATATTTACATATATTTGTAAATGTAAAAACAACTCAGGGTTAAGTGTCTTGCTCAGGAGCTCAATAGTGGCAGCCTGGTATTGATCTCACAACCTTCTGGTGTTCTATTCGAAAGCCTGACTACTAGACCACTGGAGATTACACCATTATCAGATTCTGTCTGTCTGTCTGTCTGTGAGAGTTTGGAGTGGGACAGTGCGACAGCCTGTTATTATGGCCCATGTGACTGACAGCGTGTGGGCGAGAAGGTAATTGCTGAAGTATGCCTGCGGTGACGAGGGCCTTGAGGGGAGCGGATGTTCAGCAGACTGAGGCACGCAGAGCGCACAGAGAGCCACAGCGAGCCCACAACTGATGACTCATCTCTCACACCCAATTCACTCCTGTTTGTTTACTCTGCTCAGCCTGAGCCAGAGTGGTGACTGACAGGGAACTGTCACCCAATGATTGGGCCGTCTTAAAGGATTTCACCTGTTTAGACTTCAGGACAAGCGGCTTACTTAGATCCAGGTCCACTTCCCATGTAAACAGCCTCCTGAGCTGGCAGACTGTAAGCTTCTGTTTACTGGACTGAGCAGGAGTCAGACACAGGTCTAAATGTACTCACTGCACTCTTGACGATGGAAGTGTGCTGCAGTGTTTGGGATTAGACTGCTGGGAATGATACCATTTATTTATTACATTACAGTTCATTTAGCAGACACTTTTGTCCAAAGTGACTTACAATAAGTGCAAACAATCATGAGGATACGACTCCGAACAGCAATAATCTTGCAAGTGCATAAACTTCAAATAAGTGTCATCATATAAGTGCAGTATAATAGCTTCAATTAAGATAGCCAATTTAGCGCTACATATTTTTTGCAGTCAAAACTGGTGGGTTTTCAGTATGTGACGGAAGGTGTGCAGACTTTCTGCTGACCTTTTTTTTTAATTACATTTATTCATTTAAATGTGTTCGATTCAAATTTGAGGAAACATGTATACAATTATGATTCAAAAATATTTCCATTTGTTGGAAAGGTGCAGCTGTAAAGAACAAAAGCAAAAAAATAAGTTTCTAGCACAAAGTTCTGTACATATACTGTACATAACACAGAGCCAAGCAATGAAAGACATGTGGAAACAGACAAAGTATCAGGTAGCAAAGTATCAGAGGGGCAATTACAAATAATGTATGTAAAATACCAAAGTCTTTCCAAAGGTTTTATAGATATCCGTCTCTGAGATTTCTGCCTTCACTCCAATATAATAAACAAAATATGATTTTGTTTTTGGAGCGCACAGCATTGAAAAATTACATGTCAAAAATATCAACAGCAGTATGTCAGCAGTGTCCCTTTGTGAGAATAATCCACAGATATCGCTGTAGAACGTAGAAGTAAAAACTGAAATAGATGGAGGCAAATGGAGTTTATTTCCTGAACAAATAAAAGCAAAACTATATGCATCGCTATTTATTTTACATTTTTTTGCACTGTCACCTTTTGTTGTTTATGAAACAAAACGTTGTGGTATATGCAGGATGTGCACACGCCTAACTTTGACGAGTGTAGTGAGAACACAGATACTGGCTGTCGACAGTCACTTTTTTTTGTCTGAAAAGCATCAGATCAGCATCTGCCTTGAAAACACTTCCAGGTACAATCTCCACATTCATGTTATATATTCTTTTGTTTGGATTTGCTCAAATTGCCTCCCGAGGTTCATACTGCGTGCTCCGATTCACAGAGCGTAGACAACGCCCTCCTCTATGGGCGGTTGTGCTTCTGGTTTGTAAACCCAAACTATGATGGTCGTGTTTGTGTGCCAGGAAACTGACTTTCCGCCCATCTGAACTCTGCAACTCTCCAACTCACCGCCCACACACCGAATGCCTCGCACACTTGTACACACATGACAAACACACAATGACGACCTGTCATCTGGAGGTTCAGACTGTTACCGTTTAATCTCTGAGGTATGAAGAGAGCTGCAAACTAGCTGAGTCTGTCAGATGGAACCTGTGGTAAGCCGGAGGCAGGGATTGACCCTAAAGTTCCTTCCACTCTGAGAGCCAAACAGTAGTTCCTCAGAGAACACACACTGGGAGGCGGGTTCCTGCACCTGGGTTCTTCTGGAGCATTCCAATATTGTCTGTATGTTAACCTCTCTGACCCTGTAAAAACCCAGCAGCGGGTTCATTTTTAAAATGTACAGCGTGCTGTGCACTCAAGCATTGTTCACATTTCATAATCTACTCCGGCTGGCAAAGTCTAAAATGATGCATAAAAAAATGTAATAATTCCAAATGCTTTCTCTGCTGTCCTCTCTGATTGCCATTCAAAAAAATACCTAAATTACTGGGATAATCTCTTCAACGTCACTCAGCAACCGATGAGTCAGTTCTTACAAACTCAGACTGTCAGACTTCGTTCAAACACACAGAACTCGATTCGAAATTATTGTGGAGTACCAAAGGTTTCCAAAGATACCAAATATGTCAGGAGGAATTCTGGGGAAAATGGAAAGATGCACCCATAAAAACATGGAGTGCTGTGTTTGAAGAGTATGGAATGGATTGATTGTTTTTCATTAAGACATGAATGTTCCATGCCACATTAAAACCTAATCACAACACACAAAAGAAAGTTGATTTGACAGCAGTTTCCATTTGTAAAATGCATTTTGGCCTCAAAACGTCACAATGCACAAGGAAAACATCTGTATCAATTGGGCACCATATTAAATATCAGGTTTATCGGTGCATCACTATGTTGAATGTGTTCATCAGTTAGTTTTATCTTTTGTGTGTGTGTGCATGTGTGTATTTGTTGACACAGTAATAACAGATGTGGGTGTGCATTGCTTGTGTGTTATCTTGCATACATGACAATGTATGTTTTATTGTGGAATGAGCTGTCCTGGGCAATCTGAGCCTGATGGGTCTCTCTGTAGCAGCCGCTTATATGAATGGCGGTTACATCGCTGCTGAGGCACCGCCAGGCTCGCAGTAATTGATGTAATCAAAGGCATTTGGCTTTGGTCACATGCGGCTCGCTGGCCGACAACAGCGCTGCATTTACGTCTTTGTGCCTCTGCCTGGAATTGCCACTCTCCTTAGCCAGCAAATTTGTGGAAGTTCTTTTTGCCTGGCGGGTTTATCTGTGTAACCGCGAGCCCCAATGAATCACTTGGAAATGAGTCATCCTTGCTCTCCGAATGATGACTCTTTGACCCACGTGTCTCTCGTTCTGAGCAGGGCTTTTTTTTTCATGCTTGTGGATTTGCTTTGAACACTTTTCCTATGAGTCATTGCTTTGAGAAGATGCAGGATTATACATGTGCCTGTTTTGCTCACGGTGCACATTTACTGAACTTCTCTGGATACAAACTTGTGCTGCTGTTATTGAATTTAAAGGCTTGTGAAATCCCCACATTGTGGAATAAAGAAAAAAAAAACAATTAAAACCTGTTATACATTGTAGTTCCACAATATGTTGCAAATGGCTCTCATGGGTGATTCAATAATGAACCTTCTCTGCACAGACTATAAGATGAATACAGCTGCAGTTTATGTGTGTGTTTGTGTGCAAATGAGTACAATGACTGATGTTATACAGATCACGTTTCATCTAATCTCTCCTCATTGCAGTACGATTAAATGAAGTTAATTAGTTCATTTAGCTTCGGGAGCAGAGCCACGCCTAAACCCCACCTCGAGTCAAGGCTACTTATACCCCGTCAAAAAACCTTCACAAAACTCCTGTATGTGCAAAGGCAATGAGCTGGTGACCACATTTCATTTGGCGTTCATTTTGCTAACCAGGCAGCCAACCGGATACAGCAATTTAACCAAGGATCATGAGACGCCCTCAACTCCGAACTGACTGCCCCAACTTCGCAGCCGTACGCCCCTCTGCGCGCACGCACAGTCAGTCCATAGTCACGTCCCATCATCCATAGGCATACCAATAACTTCAGCCACCTGGGCCGTGCTCTTTCTTAACTGCAACCTTGCACGTCTGCTCTTTCCGCAGAGGTTCTCAGGGGCTACTTGCTCCCACAATCCAACCACATCTGCAGGCTGACAAGCACGGCGCTTCGGCACACCCGTTAAAGCACAGAAGTACCTCCCGACAACTTCGTTTGGCATTCACATATTCCCAACCATTTAACTAAAGCTGCAGCCGGTCCTTTTCTCCAAGATAAAGTCCTTCTGGATAATGCATGCAACGGATATGCGTTGGCAACATTTCCTGTCTTTTTGGAATAGCATTCCCTTCTTCTATGATGACTTCATCACTCAACCAGATATCCAGATTTACAGCTTAACACAGACGTAGCTCCCTCCATAGCTTTCGGCAGCTGCATGGAGGGCAATGGTTCGCTTCTGCACGGCCCTCAGAGTTCTTATCTCTTGAGAGTCCCACTGTCATTTATCTGCACTTTACACTTATTTTATTCCTCGAGGAAATCCATACACATCCGCTCCAATAACACCGCAGTCACAGAGATCCTAAACTAAGAAATTCAGATGCTTGGTCCTAGAAATGGATTTTATCACATACCAGTGCCACCATTGGCAGTCACAACATTCAGCAAACTCCACAGCTGGGAGACATCACAAGCTTCATAAACCATCCTTTATTAAGCCTCGCCCCACGGGTCTTTCAGCCTACCTAACTGGTTGGAATTGTTTCAAGGCATATCATGCCACATACCAGCCATCATTTTTATTCCTCCACTATTCAGACCTACTTAGTGGGAATCAACCTCTTTATCAAACTACACACCGGCCTCCATCGCTCCTCTACCTCTCATTTCAGCTGTCTGAGGTGCTTCAAATTTGTCCAGACTTCACCTGCCTTTAATTCTTGTCATCGTCCCTGTCTATCTGACATCAACATCCACACTTCCTACTTCTTATATTCATACTCCAACAGAGCAAAACAGATCAGCTGGGAGTTTTTTCCTTACCTAGATTTTTGTCTCTTTACGAGCCGTTGACCAAATACATAAGCTATAGGTATGCTGCTAAGGCATCACCTCAACACCAAGTCCTTCTCTCTGAAACAGGAAAAACAGCCACTCGATTCTGGTTCCAGAATCATATACACAGTCTTCCACATTTTAGGCAATCTTCAGAACCCTATTCGAGCTAATCCTTCCGCAGTGGCAGAACAGCCAGACTAGGCACCCTAAATCTAACCATCCAGGTCCTCGGCCGCCGGGCATCTCAGGCATATCGCTCCTATATCCACAACAGTCTGAATGATCTCTGTCAAGTCCATACGCTCAATTTAAATCAGACTCTTTTGGGGGCTTGTATTCAGATCGGGCAGAAACACACCTGACACGTAAGCCCCACACCGAGTCTCTCTCTGCGTGGCTTTCAGTACGTCCTCCGAACCAAACTAACACACAACATCCCACTTCCTCCTTCACCGCCCCCCCCCTCACAATCATTCATCATCCTAAACATCCAATACCATTCCTATAAACCTTTAAACGACATATATTGTTGTGCCGTGGTCCTTGCTAGTGAATCTGACGTTGTCACTCAACTGTAAGTAGTGCTGCATCGAAGAGTCATATGTCTGCATGGGGAGGAAAAACCTTTGTGGAAAAGTACATTGCAAAATCCCCTTATTACATCCTATTTTTACTCTATAGTGTATATTACATAGTGTACTGAATATACTTATCAGTCCATTATTGTAGTAATTACGTTAATTTTGAAAAATCCACACCTCAAAATGTATGTCCAATGTTAACATTTAGCGATCTGTCAATCCCAAGGTAGCCACACCGTAAAGCATACCCTGCTTTATCGTCTATTTTACTGTAAATGCGACCATAAAAAACGATTGAGACCATAAACTCATGTTTACAATGTTTACTGGGGTAATAAATCAAGTGAGAAGTAAGGTCCTTTTCTCATAGACTCCTTTACATTCGGACTTCTTTTTACAAACATGTGGTGGTGCCCCCTGCTGGTCATTAGAAAGAATTTAGGTTTCAGGCACTTCTGCATTGGCTTCACTTTTCAGACCCGGAGGTTGACACAAAGTAGAAAGTAATGGTGGTAGATGGCGAGGGAGCACGACTGACTTTCATGCAGAAGACCAGAGGTTTCAATGAATGTTCACTTTATATCAACTGTAACCATGGTCATTCCTTCACCTTAACAAAGTGTTTTAGTTGATACACCTTAGCATTCACTTATTTGCACAAAAATTGTTGGAAGGGAGAATTAAAAAGATGTTGGCATTGAAAATAAAAAAAACATTCTCATTGACAGTAATGGAGGGTTTAGCAAATTTGCCAAATGTGCCTTTGGCAGCATACAAACCCTCTTTAGACCCTGAGTTTTGAGAAGGAAAAACTCCACAGAAATAGAGGAATCAGGAATAGCAACAGAGGAGGAATCCCTACTCCAGGATGAACAGATGTACATTAGATGTTGAATATACAGACCAGGCAGTAACACAATAGTAAAATTACAATATCAAGAATCAGACTTACAATATTAGACTGAAAACATATGGGAAGAATACAGGTACGGGAAGATATCAAGCAACTTGCAGGTTCTGCAAAACAAATAAAAGCTAGTCCACAGATTCTACTCACACACCAGAAGCAGATCTGAATCTTCTCTGGGATAGGGTTGATATTAGCGTAGATACAAAGTCTGATAAATGTACATACATAATAACTTAAAAGAAAGAAAAAAAAAACATATACCGTATTTTCCGCACTATAGGGCGCACTGGATTATAAGGCGCACTGTCAATGAATAGTCTATTTTCGATCTTTTTTCATATATAAGGCGCACCGGACTATAAGGCGCATTAAGCGAAACAAAACAGTCAGATAAGTCAAACTTTATTAAACGTGTTCACAAAAACTCTCAACATTGTTCAAACGTTAATGAGCGTATTCACAATAACTCCCAACCTTGTTCAGTTGTAACACGTAAAAAAAACAGTCTGATACCGCTAAATCAAACGTTAGCGTATTCACAATAACTCCCAACCTTGTTCAGTTGTAACACGTAAAATACAACACAATACACTCACTTGCAGCTGCTCTATTCCCATGTTCTACTGCGTGACTGATAGCCTTGAGTTTGAAGTCCGCGTCGTAAGCGTGTCTCTTGACAGGCGCCATTTTGGGGTCCTTATACACACACACGCTGTAATATTATGGTGAAGCACAGTATGTATCACTCCGCGACGCTCCTGACCACGGTAGCCGTAATGCTGCAAGCGGTGCAGCTTTGTAGTTTACCAAAGTCGTACTAAAACATTTTGACAGAGCGCCGTGAGCGCCGTGTACCACACAAAATCGCTTCGAGGTCAGTAAGCACAACCAGAATTAATCCATATATAAGGCGCTCCGGATTATAAGGCGCACTGTCGTTTTTTGAGAAAATTAAAGGCTTTTAAGTGCGCCTTATAGTCCGGAAAATACGGTACATAAAGAAATGACAACATGTGACGTTAATAAAAGTGCACGTGGCAGATATCATTTTACAAGTTAAAAGCAAAGAAAAAAAACTGCACAGAGAGGCATTTATCTAACGATATGAATACATTACAATGTGAAACAATACACAGAGGAATATAGAGCATAAATAGAAAAAAACTGTATGAAATGTATAAAAGGGGTTCATCACACAGTAGTAGGAGATGTGGTGAAAGCGGGGGATTGAATTTGTAACAAATAACTTAATAATATAATCAAGCCATTAGAAAATATTTTGAGACCAACTACCACAATAGCAGTTAAGCATGTGAGGGCAGGACCAGCACAGTGCTGTCACCGGTTGCCTCACAGTAATGCATGACAGTACAACTATCAACTAAACAATAACATTTTACGCATGCTGCACAATCACCTGCATTACCTTGTCCTCAAAGTGAGTGTTTCAGAATTTCCACATAGACCGGGCTTCCCTCTACATGGAACTTCCTCTTTCTGTCATGGAGGACTGGCAGACGTTTCACATGCTGCTTTTATTAAGTCTAATTAGACTTCCTGACACGACAACACGTGTTTCACCTTCCTTGAAAAGGCCTCGAGGAGAGGTCATCGAGTGCAGGAATGTCATTTCTTACTGAGTGTCTATGCATGCGTGTTTGTCGACGGAGTCTATACTCTGTAATTAAATTCTCCTCATGCATTTAGTGCATTGGGAGCATGAGCAAGATGTTGACTGTGAATGCACCGCGCTGAGACAAAGGATTCAAGGCTCATCTCCCAACCCCTTTAGACACGGGGCTGCTCCCGCCTGCTGAAGGCCCCCGGCCCAGCTTTGCAGCTCCACTTTAGGTTTCGGAATGAAAAACCCTCAGATGTCTCGAAGGTTTCTGCGTGGATGAATATGAATATGAATACCTTCACTAATCTAGGGGATTAGCTGCAGGATTGTCAAACTGTTTCTCTGGACCCCAAAACCAGCTCTTGACAGATCGCAATGCTCCTCTGATTTTCTTTCAGTCTGTGCAGGCTGCCTGTCATCTGAGTTCTTAGAGGCAAGATGACTTTGCACATTAAAAAAAGCCCCATTTGGATTAAGCAAATGGCCCCTCTGTCTGTTATAAAACACATTGAAAGAGCCTGTTGAGCTGCAGCATGTTTAAAGTCCAACTGAGATGTGTAGGAATGTATTAGTGCAGTAACTTTGCAGATTTCTTGATTTATCAAAAGAGCCTAAAAAACGTTTCTGGACGTATTTCTGGAAGCCGAGTGACAACTGACTGATGTTTCGCTACTGACTGGTAAATATCATACTGTATAGCCTATGAATATCAATTCAAAAGCATTTCCCCCCAGGTTATGGTCCACATACCGTTAGCTATCAACAGTTAATGATTAAAGCTGTCTGTGTCTTAAGACTTGTGGTATAGTGACAAGAGAATGGGCATGACGTACCGAGAGCCATGTTGGGACTAAAAAACTTCCTGAACATTGCCATGTTATTGACAATTAAATGCCAGTAAAAACGAGAGATAAAGTTTGTTGTAGTTACAATACAACAACAACAACGTTCCACATGTTAGAGCACCCACTGTGCTGTCAGATGTGTATACCAGGGAGAGGTGGAAGCTAGTTAGCTTAGCTTGCTAACATTGGCACTGATTTCCACTAGACGTTACGTTCCGTTGATGTTAATTCAACACCGGCTAAGGCAGCTCCAGAACACTCAGTGTTGAGTTCGTCCTGCATTATAGAAAGGACAGAGCCTACAAACTCAGTGATGTTACTCAATGATTTGAAACTGTAGAGTAACGTACGGAGTAACGTACGGAGTAACGTACGGAGTAACGTAC
>CALSBV010012138.1:1692452-1743441 GCA_943590825.1 Bovichtus diacanthus
GAGTAACGTACGGAGTAACGTACGGAGTAACGTACGGAGTAACGTACGGAGTAACGTTCGGAGTAGTGTACGTTATAGTGTACGGAGTAACGTACGGAGTAACGTACAGAGCTACCACTCTACTGTGCACGTGTGGAACCTGTCCTCAGAGCAGTAAGTATAAACATGTCCATGGTGTGTACGCATCCGTTTGGGAATATACCCGAGGCTTCCTGTACGGAGTAACATGATGTACACGGTAATGTACAGAGTAACGTACCAAGTCCTGTAGTCATGGAGAGTAGATTGTAGATTATGGTGTAACGTAGCGTATGGAGTGGTAAGAGTACGGAGTTCAGGTTAATGGTATTATTTCAGGTTTATAGTGCTCATTTAATAAATAATTCCAGTGCATTAAAGATAGGAATTCAACTATAATAATATTTTCACACTTATTTTTCATTTTTGACATTTTATTTTATAAGTTGCCCTACTCAACATCACAAAATGGCATCATCACTTCCCTTTAAATACAGTATGCGTAACTCAGTCTTTTTTTTCCTGCATCTCACTCACTTTGATGCTTTCTCCGTGCCAATAACAAACGCCTGTTGGTGGTGTTGTTTTGATGTCAGCACCATCTCAAATCACCAGTTTAATGCATGCAGCAGCACAGGGAGCTGCTCTTTGAACGCCACTCATGGAATACCCTGTGAAAAGTGACGGCTGCAATGAAGAAGGGGCTGTCTGCTGTACTGTGATAATTCATAATTACATGCAAACTCCCCAGGGGTAGTTTTTACATTAGAAATGAAAACATCTCCAGTGAGTGTTCGCTTGTCCAAATAGGATGTGAGCTCCTTCCAGAACAAAAACCTGCCTCCCTCACATGGCTGATGTGTAAACTGAGCAGCCCTCTCCAGCTTACCTCCCTCCGACTGCCTCGCTCCGCTCATTTACAATCCTGTGTTTCCATTTCTGTTTGTTTGCTTTGGTCTGTTTTCACTTCTGAAAATTTCACCAACTACAACCACTTAGTCTAACCCTCCATCTTATAATATTATAACATTATAACAACATCACCTTTATATAGAAACCTGTGTTGTATCTGTGGAACTTATAGGAGTACTTCACCCACAAAATGACCATTTGTACACAGTATCAATTACTGTTACCTTGAGTTCTTGAAGAAAACTTTATTTTCTTGCATGCCTCGTAGAATGAACGAAGAATCCAATAATTAAGAAAAGTTTTGATGAATTTAAGTAAGAGGGGGTTTAACAACAGCAAAACTATAAAATAATAATCAATAATAAGAATAATCCAAATCTCATTCGTCAGTCGTATGCTCCCTGCTTCCCAACACAATAATTTTCCCTAAAACCTTACTATTTAAAAAGAACTTCTGCATAAATGACTCTTGGATTATTGTTATAGAGTTTGTAAACAGATGTTTTCTTATAGTTTTGCTGTTGTTAAACACGGCCCCCATTTACTTTAATTCATCAACTTTTCTACGGTTTTGGATTCTTCGTTCACCGTGGAGGCAGGTGAGAAAAACAAGTTTTTTCTCGAATCCAAGGTTACACAGGGTGAGTAAATGATATATACGAATGTCCATTTTGTGGGTGAAATATTTCTTTAATACTACTTTAGCATTCACATCATTATAAGTACTCCAAAACATATGGAAATAAAGGAGTCATTCTGAAATGTATTTTGCGGCACAATTCACAATTCATTCTATGAAACTTTTCGTTGCCAAGTGAACGCCACAGAGCAATACATAAAATATATAGAAGGAAACACTCATCACACAGCTGCAGACTGCATGATGACAGAGGGACCAAGCGGTGCAGGATTCAATAACGCTGTTTCATACTTTCCAATGTGTGCCTCTTTGAAAATAGAAAAGAAATACAAAACAACATGCTGAATCAATCACAAACCAAGAAGGAAATAATAACCACTAATTACAAAAGACAAAATAAAGATATAAGATAATATTGATAATTAGTCCACCAAAAAAAGTTTTGGAAAGCAAAAAAGGGCGTGTCTGACTTCTGCCTTCATTTTCAGGGTTTTGATCCAGAACCTGAAAACAAATGTGTGGCTGTTCACACTACACACAATAGTTATGTTTGACAGGTTCGTTTTTGAGTTTATCATCACAATAATAGAAAACAAACATGATGTCTTAAAGTATTTTTTTTCCTGCACAATTAAATCCAATGTGTTTCAAGCTTCTTCTTCTTTTTTGTTTTTATTGTTAAACTTGGATGACAGCCTTCCCTTAATATTTTTATTTTCTTCTGTTTTTTAATTATAACATATACGTTGTTGTGGACGGGAAGGCAATGCCAACTCCTTCTAAGTGTTTTAAAGTGTTTTGACTCAAAAAAAAAATATATAAGAAAACAGTCGCCGAGTCTTCACTTCTGTAGCTTGTGAAAAAAATGTATGTCATATTTCGCCGTCATATTCCCGCTGTGTGCACCGAGAGGAGGAGGGGGGCTGGGGGGTGCAAGGCAGCCGAACCAGCGAGCACGAGGGGAGGGATCTGCGCGAGCAGCCAGCAGTACGATTCTTCAAGCTCCGCTGCGCATGTTGCAGGGAGTACGCGCGCGATTCCCACAAGCACCAACGCAAAGCCGCGCCGCGCTTACGATGTTGTGAATGAGGGGATAGAGTGACGTCAGCGCCCTAATGTCAACAATGTAGCGACCGAGAGTAGGCGTTCCAGTCGAGTGTAACACACAGCGGAGACGGAGCGGCACGCCGCGCTGGATCACCACGCACACATACACACGCGCGCGCAGTCGTACACACAGCGGCAACAACAGACCGTGGAGTCACAGACGGCATTTTTTTTTCTTTTCTGTAAGTGACAAATAAGCGAGTTGCAGCAACGGGAGAAGAAGTGAGCTACCTGCAGCCGGGAGGCTTTGAGGAAACGACAAAGCGAGTCATCATGTGAAAGAACTTATGTAGGAAACGGACACACGGGCTGGAATACGAGCGGAATAGAACGTATAAGGTGAGCTGGCACGCACGTCTCTCGGCGTCATTTGTCCTTCTCTGATCAATAGCTCGCTGCTGTGGGTCTGTGAATTCACCGTTTTGTCAGCCTCGCACTATTGTTCTTGCTCTCATAACCGAGTTGCAAACTTGCGTAAGTGTCGCAGCGGTGCGCTCCAGCCGGGAGAGTCCTGCCGTGATCTGTGGAGAGGAAAAGTCACTTCTAGAAAAAAAAAAAAAAAGAAAGAAAAGAAAAACCGCATGCATGACTGTGAAAGCTTGGCGGCGGTGCGCATATTTCAGGGTGTAATGCGTTGGGGTGTGAACGCGGGTTCGGGAGTGAAACACAACTCTGTACCACATCCTGTTGTGCTTTCAGTCAATACGCTCCATTTTCTCTGTTTTTGCAAAGTAGGTGCGTTGGTGATCCCAGAGGAGGGTCAGGCATGCCACCGCTTCTCCGAGCAAAAATACAAATACTCCATAAAAGAAGACGCTGTCACCTGCAGCGTCATTAAACACCTCCCTCCGTCACTCCATGGACATTCATCACATTCATTTGCAGCCGAATAGAATCCGTATTATTATTATTATCATTAGTATTGTTGTTATTATTATACAGTGATTTCGGAATTGTTTTTCAGCTCATCTACAATCCGAAGAGATGGAATGATGTAATCACCTGCTCATTAATCAACATGTAAAAAAATAAATAATAATCATCAAAATATTTGCTGTGTAAGGACGAGCCTTATTTACTCCGACAGCCAATGGAATCATTTATACATCGCTCGACGGTGTCGTTTAAGAACCCATCTTTCCATTATCATTAACCCCTTACTGTTAAAAACAAACAAAAAAAGATCATGAGCAAGCCCCATACTCCCATTAAGTTGCCGAAAAAATAAAAAAAATAATACATTGGGGGGTTTAAATCAAGTGGTGACTGTATCAAAACAGCTGCAGCTTTACGCGCGGTCCTGCTTTGTCATGTGGATGGCTGCTGCAGCAGGGACTTAGTCAGTCCCTGTCAGGCTTATTATGCAGGAGTCAGCGACGTGGTGGTGAATTATGCTGCGATGCAAGTCGGTGATAAAGTCTCGCAGAAGGATGATATTTAGTTGGGAAAAATTCAAATAAATCCCTTAAACAAGCCAGTTTGATGACACACGCGCACGAGCCATTAAATGTCCCACAGATACACATTACACATTCAAGGCGATGTATATTTGCGAAGTTTACAATAAGAATAAATCACGCTTCATCTGCGCTTTCATCGTCTTCACGTTTGCTTCGCTGGGTCTCGTGGAATCACAGGAAGCATGTGTCCGGGCAGCCACAGTGCTGTGCTAAATGAGAAGGCACAATCGACGCGTTATTTCGGGATACTATTGTTGGATTGCCACGTGTTTGACTCGGCGATGAGGTGCCATCAGGGAGCGGAGTGATGCTGCCATTATTGCGGTGATACAGCACTTTGAGGAGCGGTGGCATCCGCGGCATCACAGCCTCTTTGTCTGTTTGTGCTGATGCACTGAGGGGGGATCGCAGCATCACCCTCCATCCTCCACCATTTCTCACATAACCTTAAGGCTGTTGTTTCTGTGAAGCTCTCACATTGTGAACAGTTGAACACGCGGGTCCGTGCTGCGGATGGTGTTGGGTGCATGCTGAAAAGATAACACCTGATCATTGAGGGAGCTGAGATGGGAACACTTTGTCGTTCACTGACATCGCTCTGCTTTCACAACACGTGCATAGCGGCGGGCTGCACTCATGCGCAGTTTTACGCAGGAAGCCTTTTGTTCTGTACAGTAGTCCCGCTGCCTTTATTTTCCCATGCATGGCCATCCCCTGCTTATTGGAAGGGGGAGGGGGGTGTCCCAAACTGTAAACCCCACAGTGACTCAGTCAGGCTTTAATGCCACTTCATCCTATCCGCCAGCGCATTGTTTCTCTTGCTTTTTATTATCATCGGAAATATCCAATGATATTAATTTCTCTGCATCTGGATTCACTATTTTCTTTTGTCCATCAATTAAGAGGGGAATTAAATGACAAATTACATTTTGACCTTGGTGTCAAATTCTCTACCGCATGTCTTAATGGTCCAAAATAATAATACATTTGGAAAATGTTTTCTATATATTATATTCCTCAATACACATCAGTCAGGTTTCCCGTTGAGATCAGTTCACTGATGCATTCTGCTCTTACTATGTGAAATAAGACATTTCAATTCAATCAAATATGGTATTTTATATATTTGTTTGTCTTTCTGCATCTATAAAGACTTTGCATGTGGTGTGGTTTTTAGAGACTACTTTTAGAGAAATTCTTGTCCAGTCATTTGTAATCTCCTATTGATTTGAACTTCTGGAAATATGCCTTTTTATGGAATAATAACATCGCTTCTAAGAAGGTGTACACAACAAATCCAGTCAACACTATCATCACACTAGGGCAAGGCAATTATCATCATCATACTATAATGACTGTGTGTGTGTGTGTGTGTGTGTGTCTGTGTATGTATCGGAGTTTGAATGATATCGCCAACCCTTGCTTCGATCTCCTTCACGCTTGGCGTGTGTGATGCTGAAGACCCGAGGGAGTGCAATGCCACGCGTTAAGTTATTTGGATCGGCGGTTCCGTAGAAAACTGCGCTAACCTGGTCCGCCCAGCCGGACTTTATTTAGCGTCTGCGCTTAGCCGTAAAAGTGCAAATAGACGCGGGTAAAACATGCACACAGCAGCGCGGCCACGTCCGCTAAACTGCCATATTCTGTCACAACTGCAAGAGCATCAAAATAGATAAAGATCCCACTGAAATCTTTAAAAAAGATAGGTCATAATGTTATTGTTATATAATAAAGACAACATCTCTCAAGTTGACCTTGGCTTGGGAACATTGAGGCTGTTTTGGGGCTCTCGACATAATGACTCCCTCAGGGTTCCCAGCCACAGCTGAAATCCCACACGACAACAGGATCCCTTCATGTGACCCTGCCGGTCCCTCTTCATGCTTTCCATTCTGAACTGTACCGTCCAGGGCTGGCTCCTTCAGCTTTGAGCCCATAGTGATCATCTTTATGTTGCTGAAGTTTCTATCAAGCTAATTAAAATGGGGATGACAAAAGAAGCTGCTTGTGTTCAAAAGTAACCGAGCACTTATGAGTTAATGATTCATGAAATTGTAGTTGGAGTAGGATGTGATGGAGGGATCTCTCAGTGATCATAGGTGGATTTCTCCAGAAAACAATCCCAGCAGCCCCTAATGTGCTAAATGGCATCGTTGTTGATTCTTATAAATCATAGTAGAAGTGTGGTTTAAAAGAAAAGCACATCCTCCTTGAAGAAATGAACAAAAAGCTTCATAACCACCGTCTCTTGCATAGATTTTTTCTCTCTCTACATCATTAAAGAATCGTTTGCATCACTGAAGATATTTGAATAACCCCCACCAGCTCAGCTCAACATCCCAAGTCAGTGCCTTGGCCAGAAAAAAAGAAAAAAAGAACATGTTCCCATAGCTCTCCCACGTCAGCACAAAGGCATGTTTGACTGGGCTGCTGCCAGTGTGAGGCGTCGATGGAACAGAACTGCTGGGAGAAATCTAAGATCCTGCACTTTACACCGAGGGCTATTGTGTCCCCTCTCTCTCTCTCTCTTCTGATCCCTTCTCCCCTCCGTCATATCGTGGCTGCTCATTCTTCTTCTCCCAGCGTTCACGGCAGCGCTGTGCACTGGCACTATCGCTCACCGTGTGAAATCAGATTGCATTATCCCAGCTGCCCTCAGTCTGCGGTTGCGGAGTCAGTGCCTGTGTCAGTGTGTTTGCTGCTCAACAGAGACACTTGCCAAGAAGCTATCAAATCTAAAACACCACAGGCGGGTTTCTGATTGTTTTGTTTTGGTTTGTGTTGCCTGTAAGAAATTACCAAGACGCGTAAATCATCCTGATGGTTGCGTCAAATCGATGTAATGATCTCACAGACTTGTCGTGCTTCACCTTCTGAACTCTGACTTCACCCTCTTTAGGAACGCATCCTGTGGCCATCCATACGTTTACAACTGTGCAAAACATATTGAGCTAATAAAAGGATGCACATCTGGTCCTACTAGCTTTGGAAAATATAGAATTGTGGATGGAAGAGGGAGGGAGTTTTAGTGGTTATTGAAGCAGTTTAGAAGAATGAGGCGTGTGTAAAGTGGCGTTCAGTGAATGAAGAGAAAACATGCAGCACAGAGTAATGACCTGTTTTTATTGGATTAGTGCTGCACTGCCACTGGCAAAGCGGCGGGAGAGCATTGCCGAGGTCTGGTTAAACGTTCACCCACCGAGCTTCTGAGACCAAAGTCCATTCTGAGTTTAATATCAGAATTTTGAATTCTGAGGAGTAAGTGTTAGAATGATTTTTTCCCCTATAACAATACTGATTAGAGCTTCAATTCGACTAATTGATTAGTCAGTCGACAGAAAAATATTAGCGAACTATTTTGATAATCTATTAATCGTTAAAGTAATTTTTCATGCACAAATGTCTTTAAATGCTGCGTGAATGCTTCAAATATGGAGATTTGCTGCTTTGCTTTGTTCTATATCATATTAAAGTGAATATCTTTGAGAAACTAGGATGGACATTTTATAGACCAAACATTCAATTGATAAATCTAGAAAATAATCAGCAGATTAATCGATAATGACAATAAATGGTAGTTGCAGCCCTAATACTGACTTAATTTAACAAAATTGTTTTCTTGCCATTGTTTTTCTTTTATTCACAATTTGTTTCATGTTCAATTAAATATTTCTAAGATTTCAGAATTTTCTGAATTATCACATAAATCTCCAAATTCTCTTTTTTACAACATTAATTCATTTCAGAATTCAATCTTCTCACGGCCTTGATCTTCCACTGAATTATGACAATAAATGTAGCATTTGAAAAATAAATGTGACTCCAGTTAAAACATTTTAATGTCAAACTTTTTGAATTGACTTAAATCTCAGGTTATTTTTAAGGTTATTTTCTTCTCAGATGACAACTTTATTGTTGGCATGGAGTTATATTCATAATTGAGTGTTTCTGACATAATTCTGAAATCTCAGAATTCAAATATCAAATACAGAACTCTACTTTATTCTCATTATGTATTCATTTCCAAAACTCAATTTTATTCACATACCGTAGCTTTCATTTCCTCTGATTCTGCAGAACAATTCAACAGTTTTTTACTTTGTGTCAAAAATGTCAGTCTGATCTCAGACTTTCTTGCAATTTGAGAACTGACCTTACTTTTATTACTGAGTTAATTGAATATTAAAAGAGATTGCATTTTATTATTTTCATTTTGCACTTTATTCTCAGAATTATAAAAAATAAACTGAGAAGTCTCATTTTCTCTCATGTGTTATTTCAGAAATTCAGTTGTGTTCACACGGCCCCAATACTCTCCCAAATTCTGAAAATAATTTCAGAAAAAAAGATTAACATTTTGATTCATTGGCATTTTGTAAGACTTTGATCTTAGATTTATCTTTCAGAATATTGACAATTGACTTAAATCTTAGATATCTTTGTCTCAATTTTTAGAATTCTCACCATAGTTACAACATTCTCAAATGAAATTGAGAATCCTCAACTTCTTTTCATCTTTAGTTATTTCAGTATTCAACTCAGATATGTTTAGAATTCTGAGGAAAAGCAAAGAAAGTAGCTGTCTCAAAGCACTCACTGCCTCCCTGTGTATACAAGAGACACACAATCGTTTTCTCAGTTGTGAGGAGTAACTTGAGGTTTTGGACACTTAATATTCATCATCATTTTTGCATCATAACTGACAGCTGCAACATTAATTTTTTTATCCGTAAGAAATTGCACTGTGGGATTGTTATCATAAAGTAGTGCACTTTTCTTTGGACTTGATTCTAAGAATTTACTTGACTTTCATCTCAATTATCATGTTTCTCATTTTAAACTCAGGATTCAGAAATTGAACTATAAGTTCTCATTTTGTTTTCAAAATGAATTTCAGAGCTCAATTTTATTGTTATTCATCTTCATTCATGTGTCATTTTCCTGTTGTCGGTTGGACAGTTGAGCTGTGAAATTGCCACTGGGACGCTTTGTCTTGACACAAATAGCTGTGAAACTTTAGCATGTGTTACGGTTGTTTCTGTCCTGAACGCACGTCCAGTGCTTTATGAAACACACGCCTCCATATTTCAGCGAGTGCTTTGATGAAGCATGTGCATGTTGTTTTGTATTCCATCGACTTGTGTGTGGTCTTTCTTTTGTTATTCCAAGTGTCCCACAAGGAATGACGTGTGCTGCAGCCCACCAGGAAAAATAGCGTCCAAAGAGTTACATCAAGTGCTTTCGCTGTGTCGAGATATTCACCTAGGTAACAACAACAGAGGCATTACCAGGCATGGAGCTAGGCCAGCTCCTCCATACATTCATGTTGGATTTTCTTCGGGTTGCTGAGGTTATTCATAGTAAACACTGTTGTCTTTGTGGTCCCCAGTGCCCCCCACCCCCCACCCACCCCGCTACCGCCATTAAAAGCATATGCATACCATATGAAATGAGAGCAGTTTGCTGTGAAAACTCAGCGGAGTAAACACAGTGTCCTCCTGGGAAACACTGGAGCTCACATTAGTTGTTATTTAAAGTCCTCCTTTTGTCTGTCAGCAGTTTTCTCTTTGCAACTGCTGAGTCACACATAAAGTGGACACCGTCACGGAGTGGAGGACAGCCCCAGCTACACCTCAGCTTCAGTCTGTCCACATTGAACCTGTTCACATGTACACTGTCAGTCTGAGCCCTCGTTTGTCACAATGCTGTCTGTGAAGCATCAGAGTTCCAACTGTCAGATTGGGATTTTTAACGTACTGCTAAAGGTCGTCTCAGTCTCAGTCGCTGTGGTGGAGCTTTTGATCCTATCACATGACCTTCATTAGCAGATGGAGATCATGAGATATGATTGAAAGCAACTGGACCTGCAGGGGAGAATGTTTCATCAACAGCTGCTTCCAAGGTCAAGACAGAACTCTGTTCAATCACATTACCTATAGATGCATGGAAATATGATGTTCTTATGGATAATACTAGTTACTTTGAATGAATGTTTTGAATAGGTATATGTCAGTCTGAGTTTAATAGGAGACATCACATGACATAATTTAGTCAATATGAAATATGAATAATGTTGTCAAATAATTAAATACATTTAAAAAAAAAAGGACATGCACCAAAATATATGCACATGTTCTTTTGCTATATAGTCCACCAAATGTCATTGATATTTTGAGATATTCTGCTATAGTAATAAATATAGGGACCAGCAAAAGCCAAGAATGTTAGGCTTTTATAGACTTATAGAATATTTAATCTGCATTATTATATAGAGAGAGTGAGGTAAAAGTGAAGAGATAAGATTGATGCCCAGAGGGGATGTTACATGTTGCAGCATGCAGCACAAGGACAGAATCTATACTGTACAAGCTTCAAAACTCAAATATGCTCCACCAGAACTGAAAGCAACAAGCTTACAGGAAAAGCTCAGGGTTCACACGCACAAGTGAAAGATAGACGTCCAAAAACAACAAATTGAGAGAGCTGCTGCCTACCACTGGAGGTAAAGTGATAGATTAGTTATTTTAACCTTACCTCAGAGTTACTTAAAACTCCCAGCAAACACTGAAAAAGTAGCATATTTTTAGAAAAACTTCCACTTTTAGCCGAGTGACACCTAGCATGCTGAACCCATCTTTAAATACCAGACAAAGTATAAGGTGTTGGTCACAAACGTTTGTGTGTCTAAATCCAAAGACGTCTGCGTAAATGATGTTAGAATTAAAGTGTTTGTTTCCCCCTGTCCTGCACGAGCAGAAGAATGCTGGTGTGCTGTGAGGTCATATCCTTATGTGACACATCGCTGAAGTGCACACTGCAACAGTGAAAACCCTCACTGTTTTCTCCTTTATGACAGTCTGTGAATATGACAATACTTTGAGTGTTTATACTTATAACCCAGACAGACTCCTGGAGGCTGCAGTAAGAATTGGGTATCCCAGCTACTGTGATAAATATGGTTTAAGGCCATTTGTCAGCTGAGCTCAATGGAAATAAGTCATCTAAAAACATTCTGGAGTGATACACGGTCCAGTCTTTTCCCTGCAGAACAGACTCTCAGAGTCCAGGTATTCTTTTGTCGACCAATGCTCTCTGCTGATAATTGATTGTAACAGATCCATCGGTCATCTGTGTGTATGTTGGCAGATACTCAAACTCTTTTGGGGAGTTTTTCCTTATGCACTGCAAGGGTCTAAGGACAGAGTGTGTCCTATGCTGTACACCTTGTAGAGCCCCCTGATACAAATTACAACATTTGTGATATTGGGCTACATAAATAAAATTTGATGAACAAATGAAAAATTTATGTAATGGCAGCTTTTTTTATTTAAAAGTTTTCGCAATTCAATATTTATATAGTTGACAAAACAATCTGAAGATACGCACTCGCTTGTTCTGGCTTGAATGTTACATTTACGTCTGTTGATGAAGACCATGTGATGTGGTTTAAAAGGTCCAGAATGAGTGAATAAGTGGACCTTGAGTGGAGATCGTGTCAACTGCTGCTTCCAAGGTCAAGAATAAATCATCAAGCTCAAGTTTGATAGTTTTGTTTTTAATGTTTTTTAATCATTTTTAGATACTAGTGTTGATGCAATTTATTTTGTTCATTCATCACAATTTGCGATTGAGGTTTTACTTTAAGAAATATGAATATGGTTTCTTTTAAAAGCCTATTTTCATTTACCGAAAGAACGTTCTAAAATGGTCTAAAAACAAGCCCTCGTGCAAGAACTTAAATAAATAAAATGTTCTTAAAAATGTTTAGTCATATCTTCATAACAGGATTTCAAATCTGACATTTGATTCCAGCCTCTGGTACTTTACTGTTAGCGATAATTAGTGGCACGGACAAATCTCGGTCCAATATATTTTCTATTATTACGTAACGTTGCTGTAATATCAGACGATACATTTCTGATGACCTCATGGTCATTTTCATTTTTCTCACGTCTCAATCTGCCTCAAAGTCCTGTATTACCTGTTTTGAGTTACAATGGCATCATAGTCACTGCCTGTAACTTTAACCATTAGTTGGAAGAAGCCAAATGTAGCTAGTTCCCATCTTGCTAGAGGGCTGGATCTTTCCTGCCAAGGTTGTTTTGTTTCCCTCACCCCTCTCTCCGTCTTTCGGGTCGATGGGAAAAAGAAGTGGCGCTCAGTCAAGCATAGTGGAAGGTATTTCAAACAATCAGCGGATTCCTGGTACGGGGAGTGAGATCATTGTTTTCGTGAAGGAGGGGAGGGAGCGGGGATGACCCTCGCGGCAGGACGTTGCTGTCCATCCTCCAGAGTCGCTCAGTGATCGCTGTGAACTTGGAGTGGACTCTGGCTGCAACAGAGGACAGAACTCCTCCCTAGATGGATTTATTTGTACTGGTTTACACATCAGAGACACTCTGCATAAACAAAACACTCCCATTGTGTCCGTGAGCCGTGTTAACACAGAGCTCTGACATCTGTGGCTGAAGAACGTAGTATAAATAGAAAATAATAGGCATGCTTCTCGGAGGTCGGAGTGAACAAAGTGTCGGGGGAGAACTATTGATCACTCATTACACGCAACAATGTGATCTTGTTGGCTTTGTGTGCTCACATACGAGATGACAATATGAAATGCTCTTGGTTCATGTACATCGGTATTGCTGCACGGGCGCAAACTTGACGATAACATAAGATCACGGAACACTACAAAATCCTTTTTAAAGCGACAGTTTGCTCAAATTGCAACAAAAATAGTTTGGGTTTTCTCTGTCCTGGTTTCGAGGTATCTGTCTCTGAACCCTGATACAAAGCGGCTAGAATTGAATCATTGATTGTGTTTTTTTGAGTTCAGTAAAATCACGAGACAGTTTAAATGAACAGACAACAGTCGCTAGCAAATGTACTCAGCTCTTACTAAGTAACGTGAATTCCATATATTGGGAAAACAAAATGTTTTACTTCTACAAAAAAAAAACACTGTGTATCATTTTGATATTAGAAGCGGCAGAATGGAATGGACACCCTCAAAGTGCTGAGTCTTACTCTAAACTATCTCATGCATTGCACTGCATAATCTCCTGAGGGCTACCGATTAGCAGCTAGCAAGTGAAGAGAGGTAGAAATTTCCCTGTTCAATTTTTAAGAACATCATATCATTGTTTTCAATCTCTGCACCCATTGGCTTTCGGCCTCATGACGATAATCCTCTGGAGGCAACAGGCAATATTTCTGTGATTCCGGGATAGAAAGCAAAGACGCGAGAATGGAGTTGGAGTTGAGCGACGACGTGTAGGACTGGACTGTTTCACCAGTAGCCAGTTTAAAGCTCTTTTTAAGCTAATAAAGAGGAAAACAGTCTGTTCACCTGCATATGTACTGAAGCCCGCTTGAACGTAATTGGCCAGAACCATATTCGGACTACAAACAAAAACCAGAACGCTTCCGATACCGAGATCTTTGTCACGTTGCTTACAGATTCTACATATGAATGCAAAATATGTTGATAGAGAGTAAATTGTTTTTAGTCTCCACAATAGCTTTGAATTAAGCCCTCCAAGAAAAAAATATAGAAGTCAACAGCAACGCCCTTCCAGAAACAGTGTTCCTATTATTATGAATAGATTAATAATCATAAACGTCTTCTATAGAAAATCATTCCAACCAACACTATCTGCATGGCTTGATACCACTAGAGATTAGAGTTTTTTCTCTAGTTCTTGAGGATGGGGTGGCCAACCTCGCCCAACGACTGCATGCATTTTGAGGCAGTTTACAGTAAACCGAGTCGTACCTTCATTGGCGTTGTTGAAGCAGTGGAGTGTAAAACAACAAAGGATGTTCAGTGTGCGGTTTGGTAAAGAAGTGCAGCTGTATAGGAGTTTGTGTGAGGGAAGAGAAGAGGGTAGGGGGGACATCCTGTGAGACCAGCACAGGTGGTTGGGAGGGGGTTGGTGTGGTGGTGGGAGGGGAGGGGGGGGGGTTGTGGGCGTGGAAGAGCAGTAATGTGCCCACTTCCTGCACCGAGCCCCCGTGCTGTACTGTAAAAGTAAGTAAGCTTACAACGAGATCAGCAGGATTTGCCGGTGGTGGCTTCCTGCCATTTCACAGCAGGCAACCATAGGCGGAGATCCTGTCTGTGCACTCTAATGTCCCACTGTGCCTCGTACTTTTCCTCATGGTGTTTTTATTTAATTTTTTATAATCATGGTAGTGGAAAAGGAGCAAGAAAAGGAACATTAAGTCTAGAGCAAGAAAAAACTGTGAAATGAGCGCATTAAAGACTTGAGAGCATGGCGTTTACCCCGATGGGTTTTCCATTTGTTGCACACAGATGTGGAATGGAAAACATGAAAGTGTTGGGTTGAATCCATGTATACAGCCCTTCCTGTGGGGGAGTAATCTGTGCGTGGATACTTGTCAGCCAGGTTTATGCTGACGTCATCCTGTAATTTCGAGTGAACGAGCCTGTAAAAACATAACGATCACGAGTCCTTTTAGGGTTTGTTGACATCAGACATGTGTGGAGCACTTCAGTCATACTTTGGAGGGTTCACTCCAACTGGCTCGATTAGTCAGGTGGGAACGATGCCATTCAAACTTGGGTGGCACCGAAGAAACCCGTGTCAGCCTCACGTTGGGTCATTAGGTGCATCTATTGACCAGTTACGATTCTGCAAAACCTCAGATGCTGTTCAGCGATGATGCTTCTGAATGTTCACCACTAATTGTTTCAAGCAGTCAGTGATGACTGCTGGCAGGGAGTACAATGTGGGTCCAGACCTCTGGTATCAGGGGTAAAAAGAAAACACCTCCAATGCGGACATCACACCAGTTAAAGCTGAAATCTTTGATATTGAAATTTTACTAGATAATGCTCCCATGAACAACTTTTTCACATGTCGGTCAGCTTACCTATGCCTATAGTTTGGCCGTGTAATAAAGTGTTTCATGCAGACACCTGCAGATAAATAAATATGGAAAGTATAATACGACTTTAGCCTGAAATTATGGTTCCCCAGAGACACATGTATAAATGGGCAAGCTGATTGGTTGATCCAACTTCTCTTAGGAGGTCAGTTCAAAACAGAAAATAAACTGAAAACTGAAAAACATTTCCATACATGTTTTCCTACATGCAGTCTGTAGAAGCATGCTCCAGCCTTCAGTCTGAAACTCATTCCAGACTAAAGTTCACACCAGTTTGTGGTGGAAGCCTGCAGTTTGAACAGGCTTTATTAGTATTAATACCACAAAGGCAGCAAGCTGCAAACCAAAGTATTGAGATTGAAAAGCTGCCCGGAGACGGCGAGTTTTAACTAACAGCAGTGTGCAGATATCATTTTAGCAAAAGTGTTGGAATTTTGCTTAAATCATCTGCGACAGAATTAGCAGAGAATGTTTTAATCCTGGAGACATAAAGTGGCATATGCTATATAACTGAGTAATTATTTAAGAAAAACACAAAAAATGAGTTAAATAATTGTTTTTTATTCGTCACCTATTATTGCTTGTTGCTCAAATAAAACAATACATGTCAGTAATATTAATTCTGAATCATCAGCATTAAACTTGAAAATGCCATCATTCAATCCCTATTTAAGATTTAAGATGTAGTCCAGAGTAACTAGAGGTATTGACCCCAGTGCACAAGGTTTTATGGGTGTAAGATGATGGATGTTGACATCTGATAGCCAGCAGTTACTCATTCTTGCAAATACCTCAAGTAATAAAAGGTGTTTTTACATCTAGAATAGGTCAATTATGGCAGAAAACATACAGTCAGTTGGATCCCGGGTGGGTGAGTCAGGAAGTGTGAACCTAAACGACCCAAATCAACTGTGAGGCGGCACAAGGAACTAGCAGTAGGTGTGATCTAAGTTCATGGCCAGTTCAGTGGGAGTCCACCTGTGTCTCCCTCCGGCCCGCAGTGAGTCATCAGACTGCTGTTGTGTACCTGCAGCGGTCACATGGTGCTCCTGCAGTCCACCGGCCAGCCGTGTCATTAGGGACAGATGGTGAAAGGTCAACACAGCAGAATGGTGGACGGTCCACTGTTGACACTGAGTCACAAGATCTGAGTCAGCCAAGCATGTTAAAACAAAGCTGCCTTGGTCTTTTAACGCATTTACTTGCAGCTTTTGTTTGATTTAAAGGTGTCATTTTTAAGAAGAACATTCTCTTATATGTGTATTTTTTTGTCTCAGACTTGTGTGTTAGTTAACATTTGCTCTCTCTTTTGTAACCTAAGTTTTCATAAAAAGTGCGAGACACAATTGAATCATTGCTTCATTATTAATGTATCTTGAAGAGCAGCTGGTATTGTCTGCCAATCAGGGCGCAGGTTAGTTACAGTTTTATATATAAGGACATCAGTATTGTTTTTTCACTACTAGTGCCAATACAATAGCTCAATGTATCCAACAATACCAAAAACCTTTTTTGATTCCTTACTTTGAAGGAAATAAACAAACGTTTTCTTCTCCACCAAATCCCCAACTAACTGAACGAGTTGGGTAATATATTGAATATTTTCCTTTTTTTTTGTGAAAGAAAGTGGAAGATGGACATTGTTCATCCCGCAACGTTTAGTTTCCATGCAGCTTTTGAATTGTGAAGGACAAAAGAGAATTACATTTGTAAATAAAGGTAGTTTATTTCTGAAACAGGTTTGGTCAAAAAGTGTAGTCCATCATCACAAGCATGAGTATGGGGTTTGAGTAGAAGGTGTCTCAGAATGAATCGGAGTTAAATATTGAAGAATGATTTGTTCATTTTAAATGTGTTTATGATACAGTATTAAAAAAATGAACTGAGGCATTGTTGTTATGAATAATGTAAGAGGTAAACTGATATTTTGACCAAACAGTCCTTTCTCGAGGGGCATTACAAACTTAATAAAAATTGCCTAATAAAAGTCTGAAATGGTTCAAATTATTATTTAAATTCAAGTTAAGTTAGCAATCTGCTCAGACATTTAATGCCAGATGCTCTGATAATCTGTACTACGGCTGGTCGGTACCAATAAAGCCTTTAGATTTGAATATAACACAGAACAATTAACACAAGCATGATTTTCGCTCTCTTGGATAAAGTGTTTCACATGTTTAAAGTCCAGTTACAGAGATGTCCGATAAAAGGCAGAGAAGCGGAAAGATTGAGAAACAAAGGCTCACACGGGGAGAGTGAGTGAGAGTGGGGATCAATAGTCATGGCTGCATGAAAGGATGTAGGAAGCGGCCATTTAGATGGATTACAGTAGCACAGTTTCCCTTTCATCTCACTCAGGGATTGTGTCTGGAGGGGAGGAAGCAAATTGGTTCTCATCATGCTCAGCAAGTGCTGCTCACTCTCATTCTGATAGCTGAGTCTGTTTGAACACTGTGGTGTATATATTCCTTCAGGATGATATACAAGAGGAACATTTACGCTGCGCTTTAAGCCAACTATCACTGTCATCTTCTCCTCCGAGAGGAGTGACAGGCCACAAACAGGCTAATCCGTCATACTCTGCTCTGCAGCTTTTTCCAAAATGTGATTCATCAGCACGCTGCTGTAACCATCAGGATATCTCTCAAACACGTGCTGTGAGCACACGCTCAGGTCAAGCTGTGTGACTATTATCAGTCCACACCGGCAGAATGAGGAGAGAAGAAATTGGAAAAAAGGAGATTTCACAGCTGATTTGAATCTGAAAGTGAAGGGTTTCTTTAACCACCAGCACACACAGAGACACTGCCGTTAGCGCTCGCTACAGTATAGTCACCACTAAATCATCTTAGACGGTTGACGGTTTTAACTGCTCTGTGATAGCTGTGATGTGACTCTGGCTGTAGTCTGTACTGCTAACACCCTCCAGCACATTCAGTCACTCGTTTCACTTCTTTCATTGTTTCATGCATAACTGTTGAAATAAGGCAGAAGGAGGCAGACAAAAACACGAGTACCAAATGAATCAAATTCAATCTTGAGTTGATGTGTACTGGAAACAGACTACATTTCCTCAGCGGCACACACAGTTTTTTTAATTAACAGAAAATAAGATTATCGGATTTAAAATAAATAGCCTAATGTTATGTTTTGAAAGTATTTGATTACCTGACTTAAAAAAAATTATGTATGAATTAAGTGTTCATTCTTGACCTTGGAAATAGTAGTTTGACAAGAAAAACCTCAATATAAACTCCACTTACTAGCTTTTTCCAGGACTTTCAACCACATCTCATGGTCTTCATCGGTGGATAAAGTTTTCATGTTAACTGAGCTAACTCCATCCACTGATGAAGACTGTGAGAAAGTTTTTTTTTTAAATTATGACAAATGGAAATTGTAATTTCCAACAATCTAAATTGCTGCCTTTAAACTGCTTATTTTTGTCCAACCAACTGCACAAAGACTCAGAAGTGCTATATTGTCATTGAGAAAAACAACAAAACCTCAATTTTAAGAAATCACATTTTAGATTTGTTTAGGATAAATTAATAACTATTATTATCAATTATCAAAATGGTTCATTGGCGATTTCTGTGAAATCAGTTAAATACTATAATTTTCTCAGCACTAGTAAGACAATTATTTTTTGTTTCATTAAGAGCAAACTTGACTTTGAGGGACTGTGATATGAAGCATTTAGGTAAAGCAAGTGGATGGAAAAAAAAGCATAGATTTATGTCACCATAGAGATTTGGAAAAAAATTAGGCAAATATTTGTTTGGACTAGTAAAAAAAAAAGCTAGTAAGCTAGTCATTTATTAAGCTAGTCATTTAGCTTAGTTTTGTCTACCAACGTGAAGAATGAACTTTCATGCTTAGCCTAAAAGTCAGTCAGTCCACAAAAGCTTCATGCCCCTTGTTAAGACACTGTAAAATGAAATGCTATTTATTTATATACTATAAGTAGATTAATCTTCCCCTTTTTCCTTCATTTCTGATTTTTGATTCTAGAAAGTTCCTGACACAAGTAAACTTGCGCTGAAAGCAAAAGTACTCCTATTGATGTACAGCTATTACGGTAAGTTTCTCATTTGTTCTTTAAACCTCAATTCAAAGAGAAAACAATGACTTTTTGAGCTTTTCTGAAATGCTTCACCTTATGTCCTGGTACATACACAGTTTATCCCCGTGTTGCCATAGATCTTATAAGAAACCTGAAGAATTAGAAGTTTTTCTAACAGGTGTTGGAAAGGGACAAAACTCTTAACTTCAAAACTTCACAACATGTGTGTTCAGAATCTGTAAAGCATGTATGTGTATGTGTTGCTGTCGCCTTCCTGTGAGGTTGCATGGGTAATTGTTGATGATAGGACGGTCTGTGTTCACACTGCAGGGACGCACGCCCTCCCTGCACCGCCGACCTGCCAATCATGTACCTGACCTTGTGTCTTTCTGACTGATGGTGATGTAGATGAGTCAGTGTGACCGTACGCTGCTCGTGGATAAATGATCACCAATCACCATCAGAAGATGAAGGACCAGTCTGTAAGTAGCTCTTATAATGTACATGCTGCACCTTTTGTTTTCATATGTCAAAACATTATTTTGTGTTGGCGGGAAGGCTGTTTGTTTTATTTTTTCCTGTTGTGGTTAGACTGTGTGAAGCCGAAGCAAACATTTGTCACAGTGACACACACATGCACACACACACACACACACACACACACAGATGTTCAGATGGTGCTGTCGTCTGATTGCATTCATTTCTAAGCTATATTTATTCAATATATCATTTATAATACCAGCAGAAAGATTTATGTATTCTTTTTCGCTGCAAAATAATTCACGGGTTCCTTTCTGTTCTGAAGCTGAAAAAACGTCTCAGAACGAAGATTTTCTCATAAAAACAGATCATTTGAAGGCTTTTGAAGACTGATAATATCACGGTGTGCTCTCAAACAACAAGAGAAAAGCACACAGTTCGAAACAAATAAATTGTGTGCCTTTCCATTTATAACTAACTGTTGCAAAGGAAATAAAGCTTCCTTCACTGACTTCCTTTGCAGGTGCTACAATAGCGGCTGTAGGAGACTTAAAATTCCGTGATAAGTGATCCAACTGTGTCTTTTCTCCTATGCCAGTGTAAATCTTTGAACAAGCCTCGTAACCATTAAAACTCACCCGCAGTTGTTGTTTTTGTTTTTTTACCCCTCTCCCTCTAACAATAGATCCGCGTAAAATATCCCATTGAATATGTGCTTGTTAAAAAGAGAAACTATAACTCTAAAGTGACATGCCGCTCACAGATCTCTTTATGGCAGCCTTGTATATGAAGCCAGCCAAGTGTATATGAAGTAGGAACTCTTATCCCTGCCTTTCTTATGAGTCTACGAGCAAACACAAAGGTGCTCTTTGTGCTGGACCAGTTAGTCTCATAGCCAGAGTTTGTGGCTTAGCGTATATAGTGGAGTTAAAGCTGCTGTAGTAATAATATAAGTTGTCAGAGTGCTTAGCCCAGACCACGTGGAGTGCTGGCATCTGTGTGTTGCGCCCTGAGACCGGCTCAACGTGGACACTTTTACTTTTTGCCGGCTGTGCCATGCTGAGCTCCCGCTGTAAAATACATTTAACTGAAGTCATAATAAGATCAAAATACATCTCCTTGGTGTTTGTTTTTTATTACTTGGTTATTGGGTAGTATTATTAACATTGTAATGATCTTATTTTTCTGGAAGGATACTACTATAATTTCATTGGTGAAATATCTAAAAAATATTTCCTTGTATAGTACTTCAATCTCAACAGTCTCAAAGGGCTGAGGTCACAGGAGAATTCATTTCAATTAGTCCTTTAGTTTACCAATGAGAACTATTGGAACATAATTGCTTGGTTACATAAACATTTTAATGGTGTCCCTTTAAGCTGCTTAGTTTTTCTTAACTATTCTACCTAGGGGTGTAAGAAATGTCTCAAACAGGAAGCTAAAATCCTGAATGACTTCCTGCTTCCTGTTCCTGCTCAGGCCAACTGAATCTTGTGTGTTTATTAAAACAATGTCTGGCAAAAACTGGAGAAAAAGGAGCCAAACTGGAGGAGGAGATAAATATGCCAAAAGAAAAAATGAAGTGTAATCCAAAATTCTTGTCCAGTCAATAAATATGCAAAAACATGAGAAGTATCCAAAAGGTTTTTCTCTGTCTCTGTTTGGAAAGTAATCCTTTATTTTTGTTGTTGAGGATGTGGTTGAGGATGCAATATAATGCAGACTTTAAGGGATTCCATAGTCTCACAATGTACTTAAGAATACATCCTTATCTCTTTAAGGATATTCTTTCAGGCATTAGCTTCAGTAACATTTCTGCAGATCCCCTTTTCTCTAAAGAACTAGGAAGACATTATTTTGAAATACTTTGTGCACCATTGTCTTTCCAGTGAAATGTGTGAAAAACTGCCACATTTGTGAGTTAATTCAACATCTGAAATACAGTAAAATAAGTGCTTGTACATCACAAACAAGTGAAAAACATCCCATCACACTTTGTCGCACTTCATTTTTTCTTCCATAAAATGAGTTGTGAAGGTTCTGTGAACTGCCTGCTCTCTGATCCAGGCGGAGCGTTTCAGCTCTGTGTGTTTTACAAAGCAGAAGTAATCCAAGCACACAGTTCACACATGGCCCATATCTGAAAGTTTAAGTGCCATTGCTTGTTGCCAGGGTTTGTGTGAGGCCTCTCTGAAGTATCTGCGCTCAACTGTACGAGCCTGTCTGCCTGTCTGCTTCCCATAATGCACCTCCCCATGTCCGGCCTTGCGAAGGCAGTGAAAGAGGCCATTGTTCCTGTCACTCTGAGGCATGTTGCATGCACTTCTGACACAGAGTGGGAGAAATGATTCCCTTTATACCCCTGGAATGTCTTTGAATCAATCAATTCTGTATATTTAAATGCTGCTCTATGGCAGACTTTGATTTACAAAGTAATTTAGTCACAAATGTGCTTGTGTTTTAAAGAAAGGGAAATTAAGTATAGTAAAAAAAAAATTTTAAAAAATTGTTTAAACAGAAGAGAAAATACAGTATAACAAGTTTTCAAATCAAAAGCAAAATCTTGTTTGATTCTAAATTCCTTCCTCGTTGAGGCATTTATTTTTAGATGTCAACAAGTGGCTTTCAGGACTTCTCTCCCTAATTCCTTTTCTTTCTCACTGAGCTTTGATTAATGTGCAGTTTCCCTCATGGATCTTTCTTGCATGACGTAATGTTTTGATAATCCTCTATGTACCGTAATTTCTGGACTATAAGCCGCTACTTTTTTCCCACACTTTGAACCTCGCGGTTTATACAATGACGCGGCTAATTTATGGATTTTTCCCGCTTTCACAAGCTTCATGTCGCCAAAAAACTGAGCACCGTCACATAATGTGACGTAAATCGAGCACGCTCAAACTTCATCATTCTGATGGTTCCCATTCATTACGGTAATTAACTTTTTTACGAAATTTCTCGGTGTTTCATTCAGTGTACCAAATGAACCTCTAAAAACATTATGCCAACCTTCAATTGCATTATTAGTTCTTGGAATGTCTTCAGCAGCGGACATTATGAACAGCGGACATTATGAACAGCGGACATTTTAAACAGCGGACATTATGAATGGTCACGATTCTGATTACGGTAGTCATTTTGTCACCCTCATCATGGCAAAGACACGGAGAAAGGCATATGATGCAGCTTTCAAGTTGAAGGCGTTTAAAGGCCTATTTATTTTTGTTCCAAGCCGTGTTTCGTTAAAGCCTGTGTAAAGTTCATTTGTTTCAATGTACCGGTAGGCACCTGCGGCTTATAGACATGTGCGGCTTATTTATGTACAAAATACATATTTTTTAAAAATTCAGTGGGTGCGGCTTATATTCAGATGCGCTGAATAGTCCAGAAATTACGGTAGTATGCCATGTGCAGTTACATCAACACAAAAGAAATATCCTTCCTCTGAAAAGGTGGACTACCCTGTCTTCTCGGGCAGATCATTTATGCTTCACATATCACGAGACCCGTTGAATCCCCTAAACAGGGGTCCTTTGCTTTGACGTGCATGAGAATGCTTCATTCCCTCTGTTCTCAAGTTCCAGGCCTCATAAAATCCTAATAGAAGTGAGGCTTCCTGATCCTCATATCTATAAGTGCTGCAAAAAATGCACATCCTTGTTAGTTTTTCTTCAATCCCGAGTCGTAGGAGCCACAGCCATTCGGAGTGTAAACCAAGAGCGCTATGCAGAGGTCACGAAACACTGCACTGTCCGTCAGCAGTGAGTCTATTTTTAACCCTGCTGTATCACGTATCAACTCTTGCCATTTAGTTCTTTTGTTCGGCGGGGAGGGATATTTCAGCGTGGGATGCGGGGTGAGGCGGATCTACTCCCCGACAATTCATCTTCCCTCTGCTTCGTGTGTGTGAGGGGAGTGAAGACCACGCCTGCCACTGACCTGTAGCAAGGGGTTGAAATGTGCTCTTCCCATTCATTAGGCTGGGCGGCCTGAGCTGCTACCAAGCGCTTTCACTACATCTGTATTTGTGGTCTCTGATAGGATCCAGATGGCAGTCTGGAACACCCGTGCAGACCTCATACGAGCTTCATATATGGCTAACAGTAAAGGAATATTTAAAGGAGCCTTGTGCCCGGGTCACTCTGTAAGAAAGAGATGGTTCGTGCATTTGTAGCGTTGGCAGTTCATTTATAATCTACAGTGTCCTGTGAGCAGCATTTAGATTCTGGATGGGATGAATAGTACAAAGTGTCATTGTAACACATCAAAAAAGTGTGTAAAAGTGTGTGTACCATTCTGTGAAGGTGAGGGGAAAAGCCAGCCGTCATAGACAGGGACACGATGGGATGAATCAGATTAACATCAAAACACTTTTAGAACCTCTCCTACTTTCTTATCTGCACACACCTGGCCAATCGCTGCTTGGACTCAGTGTGATTGTTGGTTGGTTGGTTTTGGAGAGTTACAAAACTCTGTCAGAAGCAGCCTCCCTAATTCCAGTATCAGAAAGGTGTTTCTTTGAAAGCATACTGAGGCTTTATACATTGAAACTCCATCAGTGTAATCTGCAAAACAGACACGCATTCTTCTCAGTGTAACTTCTTCAAACTGCCACAGAGAGACATTGTACACATACTGCTGTGATAACAGTATCTCAGTTGGTGATTAACATCCCTAAATTCCCTTGAAAGAACTTACGACTTTGTACGTTTCTTCATGAAATTCAGACTTTTCAAAAGCAATCTAGATGATTGTTTTCTATTGTTTCCATGGTTGCAGCGCTAACAGCAACCTTCAGACGATGAGAAATTTGCTCTGTGCTAACCGCAAGTTAACGTGAGGAAAAAGCGCAGTACAGGTCTACGTCATCAAAAAGTGGTTACGCCCCTATCAGCTGTCATCTCATTGGTTGTGTTTTGAAATAAAGCTCAGTGGAAACCGAGGTCAATGTTGAAATAATTAGAACTTTTGAGCGAAAACACATTATTGCACTTCTATTACTGCTGCTGTATTTGTTTTGGTTGAGTTCTAATCATCCTATCCAGCCATGCTACTGCTGCTCTTCTGGGGGGGGGGGCGCAGGAATTCCCACTCACTTGGCTCATCTTGCATTTGTTCTACTCCTTCTCTGAATCTCTCCCCCCACAAGGGGATGTTTTGTTTGTGACACACAGCACTCTCTCCCGTGCACACCATCCTTGTTTTTCAGACATCGGGACCCGAAGACGCTGCACAATGTGGCAGCTCGGTTAGCAGAAGGAGCACCGCTGAGTTCATTAATCCGCCTGTCAAGGGCCTCCTTTTGCTTTTATTTTTAGCCAAATCCATCAGGCCTGACAAGTGGGGCAATTTGAGCCAAGTTGAGGGCAGCGCTTCAGGTCCCTTCGACAAAGTCAATCTTCTCCTCCCCTCTTGGAAAAAAGCTACGCACAGCCCTACTCCAGGCCTGGGGTTTTGTCGAGTCATGTGAGATCATGTACACAGAAACACAGGGGAGGTGGGGGCTGAAGGTGGAGGGGGCTGCGGGGTGAATGAGTCGGGTGGGGTTAAGGCCAGGGGCAGCAGGGGAGCTAAAATCTACTCACAGGCCAGCAGACAGCAGAGCGCGCTGCCTGGTGCTCGCCTTGTATAAGGTCATGTCTAGTGACCATGTTGGGGTGGGACGTGTGCAAAGATTTATTTTAATACACTGCCGGTCTTGCCAGTGGGGGGAGGGATATTAAGCCTGCCAGCTCGTCCCAGGACCACTGTCACACTTTGGACAAGACAAGACTTTTTAGTAGACAAACCCGCCACAGGCGAATAAAAAACACTGAAAGGAGGCAAGTTCCAGGCGAAGTTTGACCTTTTAATCTGCATGATCAGACTGGATTGTTTTTTCCGTCCCATGAATGCTGTTTGAACTAATTCTTCTCATGCTGGACAAGCTCCTCTCACAGATGCATGTTTTGAGTGAATTGCCCTGCAGACACGTCTGGATTTGGCATGTCAGTCTTGTATTTAGCATCACAGTGATACAGTATGAGTAGTTGTTTTAAGGCAGTCAGGTGACTTCTGCTGTAGCTTCACACCTGAAAGAACACACCTGTGCATCACAAATATAGTAATTATATGATAATAATATAATTTAGGTGAGAAAGCTCATTGTTATGGTTGAAAGCCAAGGCAAAAGCTGGTAAGTGGGTGTTAAGGTGCCTTCACGTGACAGGACACGTTCCCTGCGCTTAGCGTGAGGTAGCCTGGCGGTGAAGGCAGCTAGTTAGTTTTGTTTCTATGGTTACCAGCCCTGCTTCATTCAGCTGTTATCTCATTGGTTGCACGTTGAAAGGTCAGCGGCAATCAAGGTCAAAGTTAGAATAATTTTAACTTTAAGCGCAGCGCTCGGTGGCATTTTCGAGCGGTTCGCCACGCCATGGGTAGCTTCTGCCTAGTTGGGTTCAACGGCACAGCCAGCGGAGAGCTGTTTTACCGCTGATCATGTGAAAGCAGCTTGAGTAATCTTTCTACAAAGTAAAATAGTAATATAATAAAAATATAATTTTTCTGTCTATTGACATCGATTATTCAACTAACTGTTCCAGCACCATATACTGTAGTTAGACGTCTTACTTACAAAATCAATCAAACGCTGTAAGGATAAAGAATAGAAACTGCCTAAATTTGATGTAAAATAAAGCATTCCAGTAGTATTACCATAGATGTAGGCTGTGTGTTCACGTATAGTACAGCATCAGGATAGAAAAATGGTAGGTTAGGGATGGTTAATTTTCTTTTTGCTGTTTTTTATTGTATTGGTCATTCCAACAGTTTGGAGGTCAAATGGTCATGGTGAGCATGTAAGCAGACATTATTTATAGTAGCTCAAAGCACAACTGTGTCTAAAAGATAGAGATGCTAGCGTGGCCATGGACTCTGTCTTGACTGAGTCTTGTTGTGCAACTCAAGATAGAGAAAGAAAGCATGCCTGTCTAGCATCAATAATTGACTCTGAACTCATTTTGGAGGTGGACCGACATAGAATACTATGATCAGGTTCAGTGCTAACTCCAAGACTGGTAGCCAGTGGCAGTGATGCCCAACGAGTTCACGCTTAGCTGTAAAAGCCACTCTTCTTTGACAGCAGTATTAGCTTTGCAGGAACATGCATCGGCTTTTTTTTACAAGGCAGATATTTTCTATTGTGGAATTAAACTGTTTAGAGGACATTCAGTGGGTTGATCCTTTTTATAGCCTTTAAAAAGCAGCAACACTCTCACAGCACATAAATCAGCACAGTCTGTCTTTGCGGGGTGTTCTGAAGCATGTTGGAAACAAGACTGTACACTGCAGTGGCAACCTCTTATATCCACCTTGAGCGATGAAGGTTGCAGAAGAGGAGAGTTAATGACCAACACGCAGGGCAACATTAATGAGCCCTGCACAAGTGTTATTTAGATTCCATTAGAGCTGGTCTTCCCACTCCCGTTGGAGCTGTCAAGAGGCTGTATATCCTCCATCTGTGCATGTGTGACTTTGTCTCTGGGAACTATGTGCTGCCATGCTGCTATATGTTATGCTATATGTTCATGGGGGGTTGGGAGGAGATGCTCCATGTATACCAAAGAAAAAAACCCATCTAAATTACAACTCTGATGTTATATGTCTCATTACTGTACAATAGAGCTCTAGTGTGTACTCTTAAAGGGCCACAGAGAGATGTTTAATGCTGCATATATTGAGGAGCCACAGAGTCCAAAACATTCAAAGTCCACTTTGTACTTAACCCTGCTCTGCCAGAGTATAAATGGCTCCACTAAAGAGACAAGGTTAGCAAAGTTTTTCATAGACTTCTATACAATCGCACTTCATCGTCATTTTCACAAGCTGAGTTGTACTAACCATGATGAGTTAACCTGATGGGTGAAATCAGCGGCACTTTTATGATATTTCTTCCAGACCTCCATGAGAATGCTTTAACAAAGACCGGTCCACGCGAGAGTGGGGCAACGACTGCATCTTTATGACTGTATCTCTACTTTCTGCGCCATACTAAAAGTAGGTGCTGCCTTTTCATAATGATTTATATCTCATTTTAAAGTCTCCTTGCCTTGACTGGATTTATTGTCCCCTCAGTATTTGATGTTGTGTGGCATCTAGCGTTTGTTGCCTGTGACCAGGGGGCTATAAGTGGGATGTCAACCCCAGCTGTTCACAGAGCCTTCAGCCAAGGAAGGTATAACGGGTGGTGTCGGTGCTGAAGCTATGCCTGTGGTCAGTAGGAAGCATCCAGCTATGTAGCTTTTCTCAAAAGAGTGGGATTCTGTCCTTCTCTTCGTGGCTTGTTGAGTTTAATGTTATTTACTGTGAAAAACGTAACACTGCAAACAAGGATTATTGATGAAGAGGCTTCATAAATAGCTCATATGACACTATAAAGTGCTGCTTCGAATCAATAATATTAATTTCCCAATTGTTTTACTCTTGCTGAAGATGAAATGACCCTTCTGAAGAGATGTGGTTGTCCAAACTTGTGGATTCTGTTAAGGATGTTGTTTTCCTCCAGACTATTGATGCATGCAAATTCCTACGGTGTTGTCAAGACTGTAGGCTGAAAGGATGCCTCAGGCAAAAAAAAGCTTTAGGAAGTCTTGGGCTGTATCCATGGACCATGGGAACAGCAGAGATGGAGATGGAACACGGACAAAAGCGGATTTTCTTTTCTGTAAATCAGCATTTACTTACCTTCTGACACAGAGCGGAATAAGGAGCCGGCTGAAAAATGTTCTGTAACGTGGTAGAAGTTGGGGTCATTGTTCTGCCGGTTCATTTCTGTACCGCAGCCCTGGATCCGAATTCCCATCTCCATGGAAACCATTATGTGGGGCAATTGGCGGCAGAGCACTTTAGAAATCTCCTTGGAATATATTAGTAGCTGCAAAGGCCCCACTCTCCTCACCTTCAACCTCTCACCATTGTGTCGGAGCTAGTTTACTTCAGGCGCTGTTCTCAGGATTTCAGGCCTCGGCTCAGGAATGTTCAACCTATAGCCCGTCTCCACGTAGGGACGTAAAAACAACCCAGCCGCTGGCTGAGGTTTGAAATCTCTAATAGACAGGCTGAAACCCGCAAACCAGCCACCAGTGGAGCTCCGATGCCTCTGCATTCTCACCTTGTCTATTTTTATACAGAAGAAATCAAATTAATAAGATTCATTTCATTGACTCAGACAGACCGCTGCAGTGTAGAGCCTCAATTTCAACTTTGGTCCAGGCAATGAAATGATTTGCACTGCACTACATTCTTTGTCCTGATGTGGCAAAAACACATGAAGTCTTCATCTTATTTGTGTTTTTGCCACAGAGCAGATGTGCTGAGACTCAAATTTCAGAGAAAGTGCTGCTGATTCAGAATGCTCATCGAATTGCCAAGCTGTGCATCATTAACTCAGCCCTACCTACTGAACGGAATATGATTTATTTTTTTATTTTTTCACAGTGATATTATCTTTTTGCCCTTCACAGACATTTCCCTCTGGTATTTTTTTCGCCTGTATGAATTCTCAATCCTGAAATGCTCACCAATCTTGTAATCACCTGGGATTACTCTAAAGCATTGACAGAAATTTCTCTTTTCCTTTTTAGATAAAAAAAAAAGCAGTGCCAATTTCAGGTGCTATGGCCTGACATGGCACATTGTTATTGAGCAAGAAAACAAGCCTAAAGATCTGCGAGCCCATCTGGCTGAGGTGATTAGCAAAAGCCCAGGCAGATGGTCCCACGGCCAGATTCTGCATTGCTTCAGGGATGAATTAATCTGCATATACAATTGACAGCCATGTTTGGCTGTGAGAAATGTTTTTCTGTATTACATGACTGAATGGAAGTGGGAAAGTCAGTCTTTTGCAGCAGTGTGTGAGGTAGGTTACTGGTGGAGCTGGCTCATTTACCGTTGCAAGCCGATTGACTGGGACCCTCAGGATGTTTTTGTTAGGGCACGGGGGCGGGGCGGTGGGCAGGCAATATGTGGACCTTCCCCTCTTCATCTGCAGCAAAACATGCTAAAAGTGAATGAGCTACGCAGCAGCCGCCCTCCCTTCACTGCTGGCGGCGGGGTCTGGAAACGTTGACACGCGGAGCGGAGAGCAGCACCAGAAACCCCAGGAATCCCCCCGAGAAGACGCTGGGCGGGAGGGTGAGGTGGAGCATTGGAATGCACTCAGAAGAGTCAATCACTTATTTACTAGCTGAACTCAGTGAACCCTGCCTTAGTCAGCCACTTCCACCACGGCCAGTCTGTCCCACCTCTCCCTCCCACCTCCCCTCTGTTTTGTTCTTTAAACCTATCCTAATGCTCCTCGTTTGCTCGCCCCTCCCTTCACATCCCCTTATTGACAGACACTCCACTTCTTGGCTTCTCATTGGACGGCATATTGCCCCATGCTCTGAGAGACCTAATCCAACCCCCACCTGACCCCCCGTCACCCTGTTGCTCACCCTCTAGCTGCGAACGTTGAGGTCATAAGCTCATGATGAGTAATAAAACAAATGTCAGTGGGAATGTGAGTCAAGCCGAGCAGTGTACAGAGTACAAAGGGTCAGCTGTATTATTCCCTACATTTTCAGAAATTCAGAAATGCGCGTTCATTAATTGGGACTTGACTAGCAAAGACTTTGCTTTCCGCATCACTGAAAATCAACCCACTCACCGCTGTTCTCCAAGCAGTTCCACCACTGCCTCTCACCTACTAGGTGCAAAATATTTGCATTCCGGCTCTTTCCACAATCGTCCTGTCATGTTTGAATAAAGCCATTACAGAACACTGGAAGCACTTTTTATGACACCCACGTCTATAATGCATTCTAAACATACTTAGAATGTTTTATCATCTTATATATTATGCTTATATCGCTGTATAATTATAGATATAAGCACTTATAAGTATTCATAATGCTTTATACATACTTATAATGCGTAATATGATTACAATGCATTATATGGCATTGTGAAAAGATTAGAATGTATTACAACTATGGGAATTATAATACAGTATGATCCTTGCGACAACATAAAAAGTCAGTGACAAGCAATTATGAAGTATTATGATATTTTACCTTATAAGTCATTAAACAAAAATGCTTTATAATGTGTTGTGATTATGGTTAATAAGCATAACAAATATTTAAAATGGCTTATAAATGTACTTACATGGTGCTATAAGCAGATTTAAGCGCATTATAAGTACGTTTATAATGCTTTATAGACGTGGTGATACACAGATTCCATATCCGAACATGTTGACGGGATCTGGTGACAGAAGCATCATGAGAGGCGGTGTCATGATGAAGAGCTGTCTCAGCCTTTCTCTCTGGCCACAGATCTGATGAGAGAACAATAATCCATGACTCTGTGGGAATCCAGAGCCGTCTTGTCAGTGGTACTCCCTGCATGTCAATTACTATGACTGGGAAATGTCAATGGGCTTCATCTGAATTCAGCACAGCAGACACTGGAGCTTTGCACAAAAAATGACAGCTAAACAAGTCTTTTATTCTGGTATTGAAATATAGGATAGGTTTTTAAACAAAAGTGCAAACAGACGATATTTTATGAAGACAGAAAAATTAATAGTTAGATGGGTGTTGTACCCTTTGTCAGCCGTCTGATGGCGTGTGTGTGCATGTGCGTGTGTTAGTGTGTGTGCGTGTGTGTGTGTGTACGGGAGGATCATTTGATATTGAACGAACAGTCAGAAGACATCGAGGAACAAGCTGTTCTCACGTCAGCAGCAGCCAGCGTGAACGTGTTCAGCAGAGTGCCGTTCCTGCTCACTTTTTCACCTTCGTCTGGCTGCTTGACTGATCCGTGTCAGCAGCTGACACATTAGAGCAGAAGCTTTTGTACGCTTAAATGTGCTCCATCTGTGTTTCCCTGCCTCCAGCAACGATGATCCTTTAGTTAGCAGGGTATCTCGAGATACACATTTACAGATTTCAGTGACATTCGGTTAACAGCATGGAGCAAGAAACAAGTAGTTGGTTTTGGGGGTAAATCTGGATCCAAATGCAGCTCTAACATTAAGCGAAAGTGCCTTTAAAAAAATTAAAAAATCGAATTTCTCATTTAAGGTTTAATTCCGAGCTAACTGCTCCAAATGCTCCTAATGTATTCTTTATATTATCTCTCTCGCTTCTAGTGTTGATATATTTACTGTGTATCTTTTACTCCTGTGTCAGCCTGTCAGTCAGTGCATCAGAGCAGACTGCTGAAACTCTGAGAGTCTAAATATCTCTGCTATCTTATAATCTTGACGTGGAGCTTAGATATCTGTGTTTACTGTGGCACCGGTGGCTGTATGCTCCGTGTAACGTCACATATTGATAGTTTGTATGTTGGCTTGTGTCCGGGGCGGCAGAGACGAGGAAAGGAATCGTGTTATTGTTCCCTACTCCGTCATAGTACAGCTTCCCTGTAGGAGAGCGTGCAGCCGCTACAGAGGCTCAGATAAGGCCTGTGAATATCTCGGCACCGGGAGTCACAGCGGGCTGATGGAGCGCTGGGTCTAACCTGTGTAACGGCAGCAACAGAAACTGTTCACTGCTGACTCCGGCGAAGCAGCCTCCCGCCCACAGTGAGAACGCGGCGATGCTGCGAGTCCTTTTCTCGTTTCTGCCACTTTGGATTTAATGAAAACAAAGTATCAAAGCGTGCAGAGATCATGATGTGATGTAGACCCTGAGTCTGCCCAAGTCAGACAGCTGGACTTCTTCTCCCTCTGTACTGAGGCAGACTGGAGCTACACTGACTCACTATCACCTTTAGAGGAACAAGTGGTATTACAGGCTGGAGGGAGCAGCTAGCTGTTAGCATGCTAACTTCAGTAGATATCTCTGCAACACAACACACAGACGTCTTTAACGTCAACACTGTTACCTCTTCACACTCTGCTGATAATATTAGTTCATTGTTTTAAATGTTTTTTGTTGAAATTCTGGCATATCTTACACTTTTAACCTTTAACTGCTCACTTACACATGATTGCCTATCACTCTGTGTGTTTTTTTCCTGATCCAGAAACATTCTTGTCTTAAAGAAACACATTTAGAAGATTGTGCAGCCTTGGTAGACGTGGGCTTATGTAATGCACAGCTTTGCCTTGTTAATTGACTCCATTAGGTTAAATATGATTTGGTTTGGTCTTACATGTTTTTGTGAGGTTTACAGTTATCAGATTTTAGATTTCTCGTTAAAAACGTAACTAAAGTATCATCATTGAAACAGAAAAAAACTGTAAATCCTTACAACCAAATATTTGGTAGTGTTTTGGTAAATTACTTTAAAAAGTCATCATAATAATCAATAAATCAATCAAAGATTCTTTAAGCACTACATTTTTGTTTAGGAGAGTGAGAGCCAAGATATACTGCCAAATGTATACCTCTCACATAAGTATGCTTTGGTCTTGAATATGCATCAGATTTTCCTGCATCTCCAGTAAAACTGAGAAGCATTGAGCCAGATTTTTTGTCAACCCTTCAGCACCACTTCTCTGTAAAACTTCATATTTGAGTAGATTTTGGTTTGTTGCTCTGGTGTTTTTTCACCTCACAGATCCCCTGTCATTCAAACAGTGTGATCTGTGATGTTTCTTTTCCGCCTATTCATTCATGGTGGCTTTTCATTCTCTTTTTCTATATTGAAAAGTTACTACTGTTGCCTGTGGTCATGTTAAAAATGCTTATTTTTGTGGCATCTGAAGATCTTTCGAAGTACGTTCCCCAGTATTTCCCTTGAAGTATATTATGAGCTTGGTCTGTGTGTTTTGCCCGCGGGTAAGGAGCAGCTAGAAAAGACATACGCTGTCCTAACACTCCCTCAAGACATTCTAAAGAGCCTTCTTTCCAAATCAACCAGTGAGCTTGTGCGCTTTTTGTTTTTCTATACTTTTTGTTTTGACTCCCCACATCCCAGCAGAAAGTAGGTCACAGGCTGACCGAGTTAAAGTATGAGGCAGCAGTTTGCCGGCCGGCCCCAGTCGAGGCAGATTGTGTCTCCAGGAAGCTCGTTGCAGAGGAGACGTTAAACACACAAGTTCCTGTTTGACATCTGTTTCCAGCGAGCCTCGCAGGCCGCCCTTTCACCTGCCATACACACTCGTTCACCTAGCTGCTCTCTCAGCCAAGTTTGTCAGTTTAACTGCTCTGTGACCCCTTCCTCCCCTCCCTTACTAGAAACTCAAAAAAATTCTGATGACGTGCCTATCGTTGACTCTGTGCCCGAAATAACAAAATCTTGAGAGATAAAATCAGGAAAGACAGGTTCTTAGCATGCAGCTACCCTGCTAGACTACAGACCCTCAGGGCTGTGAATAATTAACTAGGTGTATAGTTAAGGAGACAAGGCAACATCTGCTTGATGTGAATGATCACATCCTGCCATTTTACACTTTAAAACCAGCTTGTATGAAGGCTTGATCTGAAATAGAAGATTCTCTCAGTGAGCCGTCAACGTGACAGCCACACTTGCACACGGTCCGTTGTTTCCCCAGGCTGCTCGGAGATGGCTCTCATTTGTTTTTCCGTCATCAATAAACCGGTTGTAAAGCTCCGCCGGCCCTCCACGGGCTTCCCCTCTGCACACGTATGAAGGCGGACACACGAGAGGTGTATTTTTAGCTGCGGGAGATACTGTGACATCGGACATCGGAGGACAAATTATCCTCCTACTACACCTCGCTGCACATGAAACCCTAGATAGGTCGAGCCGGACAGCGACCCGGCCCAGCGGGCAGCGCTGATGTCAGAGGCGAGGCTGAAAGGCAACGCGAATGAGTGACAGACTCCAGGCAGCGCGCCAGCAGAGCTCAGGAAGAGCCAGGGCAAAGTGTTCCTGTGACACGCAGTGAAAGGTGTCAGTGCTGCTCCCACCTGCACTCCACAGAGCTACAGCTCGCTGATGGCGCCATCAGCAACACGCAGAGCACAGATGTATCTTAACATCTCACTTGGGTTATTATTAAGTCCAAAAATCACATTTTATTAATGCAAGCCCCCTAAAAAAGTACTTTCTACAGTCAAGCAGTGACAGAAGCAGCATTTAGACTTTTACTTGAGTAAAAATAGCAATAACACTTTAAAAGTACTTCTTTACAAGTAAAAAAATTGCATTATTATTATTATTATTATTATTATTAATAATAAAAATGATAAGGAACAATAGCATTATCATCAGAGACAGAATAGTACTATATTATAGGATTAATTAATAATGAATTAGCAAGTAAGAAGCATTATAATGTTGTAGCTGGTCAGGATGGAGCAGATAGATAATTATATGATTGATGGATGTTTATGCTTCTGGGTATAGTTACATAACATTGCATCATATTTCATAATGCTTATTTAAGATTATAATACCTTAATTTGAAAAGTAACCGGTAACTGTGACGATCAAATAAATGTAGTGAATACCTATATATATAAGTAGCAAGAAGTGGAAATAGTTTTGTGGAATGAAGGACTTTTAACTGGAGTAAAGTAACGGAGTAAAGTGCACTGAAAATCAAAGTGGAGTCAAAGAAGTTGTGCTTTGCTAAACATTGCCAGTTCATGTACTGAGAATTGTATTTAATTTTTTTTTTCAAAGAGTTCAAAATGTGGTGACATAATACAAATGTACTAATGGAGCGAGTGATGTGAATGAAATCCTCTTTATGTGTCATTTTTTATTATTAATTTTATATTGCAATATCCATATATATATATATATATATATATAGTTAAATATAGTTTAAATATTGTGATATAATACATTTTCAGAAACAATTAAAGATATTTTAACTAGATTGAAGTGGCTTGTGCCTAATGCAATACACCAATTGCCAAACAAATTTATTCACTTTATATCACATTGGCGCACACTTTTTCGGCATAATATGAACATGGATGGTAAAGGGATAACTTCCATGGTCACAGCAACATGTTAATTTATTTAATTAATTTAATTGTAGAAATTGAATTCATTTTTTCTTACTTTTTTTGTAATAATCATTAACCTTGTTGCCATAGAAGCAACTTTCAATTAACACGTTGCACTTGTTTTGAGGAAGATAAAATTCTGATTCATTACAAGTAAGGTTTATTTTTTGTTGTTTGGGCCATATTTTCTACAATAATACTGTACTCACTAATTGCTGGGAACAAGAGAACGTGTGTTAAATAATCTGGATTATTACTGTTGGCTCGTCATAAACTGTCTGATCATCTGACCTCTTGTGAGTCCGCCCCGCTGTCCCCCACATCTCAGAAATGACTTGGTGATTTCCGTGTTATCAAAACTGCACTAGCTCATTAATTTACTTGAACTAAATGCCATTCAGTGACTCATCAAACATCAGATCAAAATGCTGCTCTGCCCACTTCCCCTCCTCAGTGGAGGCAGATATCCTGCAGTCAGGGATGTGATACAGTCGGATTTTATGAATGTTAAACCCCTGTACATTTTCCTGTGTGGAAACAATGAGGGGGTAGTCGGCCCAGCCTACATTTCCACAGATTTATTTTGGGTTGAAGCATTACAGTTGGTGATTCACATTTTCCACTTACTGTAAAGCTTCTGGCAGCAGAGTGTTCTCTGTGAGTACATTATTAGCTGCTAGCATGATGAGACAGCATCTTCAAAGTTTTTACTGCACAACTTTACCCGTCGAACAACTCATCTTCACATCTGACCCAAGTTGAGTTAATGCAAAGGCAATATAATAATATAGAGCAACATATTCTTGTGCTTGAGCCGTCCACTCTGCTTCCAGTGAATGGATCTCGATTCAAAGTGAAAGTAGCCGCTTTGTGAACACCAAACTGCGTCTCATTAATGATCGTTCTGCTGCAAAGCCAATTCAGCCACGAGGGATGAAAAGCTGCTACTCATTTTGTGTGATTGTGCACTTCAGGACTTTCAAATCTAAGCAGTATTGACGCGGCTCTGATCAATAAACCATGAACGGATGGTGCAGGGGGTTCAGGGAGGAGGCTGGGAAAACAAAAATCGACTTCTCTCTCTTCTCTCAGAGTATGTGGGAGTCGGGATGAGACGGGAAAAGAGAGATGGGGGGGGGGGAGCTCTGTTTGTTGTTGTACCCTGGCGCTGCAGGCTGAGATCAGACTAATCAATAGCAGGGATAATGTGGAGATGAGGAGTATGACATCAATATTAGGCGCAGAGGCCCAGCAACACCATTGTGCTGCTCTCCAGCTCGCCCTGTGCTGAGTAAACAGTGGCTCCACAAGGAGAAAGGAACTCATTGATGGGTCTCTTTAGCCTCCCGCCTCTGTGCTTTGTTGGGCCTCCCATACAAGGACACCTCATCAACAGGGGGGGGTCTCTACCTGTTGGCCAACAGAGGACAAGAAGACCTGGTCGATCAGCAGTTAAATACGATGACGTCTTAGTGGTTCGCGGCATTGACTGACTCCCCTTCTCCACATCACCACTCTCTCGCGCCCAGCGTTTTTTATTGGATTGTGAAATAAATCACTGAGGCTCTGTAGAGACGCTTCACGTGGGTGAGTGAGCGCTCTTCCTTGTGGAAGGTTAGGGTTCGCCTGATGATTTTACAACAGCTTTCATTTGCCCGCTGGGAAAGTGTGCAGGAGCTTGGTAACAAACTGAGTTATGCACAGTTTAATGAAAGAAAAAAACAACAACTTATAACACACATCAACTCATTATCTGGAAAAATGGAGATACTCTGTTATACTTTTCAGCCATGCTAGCTCCGTGGCTATGGCTGCTGGTCCGCTCTGTTTAATAGTCGCTCATCCACCACTTGACAAATATGAAAGAATTAGTCGCCCGACTGGCAGTTTTGATAATCGGTGAAACATTTAGATCATTTCTTAGACAAGAATCTCAAACATTCTCTGATTCCAACTTTTACAATGTGAAGATTTATGTCATTGTAAACTGAATATCTTTGGGTTTTGTGCTGCTGGTCAGACAAAACATTTGAAGACGTCACCCTGAATTCTTTCACTATTTTGTGTAATTTTAATTTTTTTTAAAAATACGCGTCAATAAAACAATTCAAATCAGTGTTTGCTGCAGTTTTATTGACAGAAAATGACCACTCAAAAGGAAAATAAATATCCGTAGATATGCACAAATATAGTTTGATGAAATAGCTTGTAACCACTTCTGCTCCTCCCCCTCAATAAAAAACTGATGAAACTCAACCCTCTGAAAAAGTCTGTAGGATGCAGTTGAAAGCTCCAGAAAAAGCTCGTAAGTGGACCTCGGGTTATGTTATTGATGTCACTTTGTAAAGGACAATGTGAAAAGGGGGCGGTTTTCTGTCGATTCAAATCTTTTACTTGTCAACTTACTTTTTTCAAGGTCGAGAATGAACTGTTTCTGTTTGATTAGACTTGTCAAGATGTAACCGAATAATAAGTTTTTTTTTTGCTATTATATTCATCATCTGTGCAGGAAAGTTGCTCTCGCCCACAGCCACAACTATGTTTGGGGAACAGAGGGGACATCACAGCTCCAAACAAACCTGTTTGGTGCTCCGGAGCGACCACAATTTTAAGTTCATGTTTGTTTTGTGCTCCCAGTTTGGCTCAGCATCCCGAGGAATTACGTTCACATTATGCAGTGCCCGATTAAAGTGCAGCTCTGATGTTTGGTGCCAGTGCAGAAAGTAGTGTGTCCTCTATGTAGCGAAGAGGAAAGTAAACCTAACCACAACCTTTTTTTTTTTTTTTTTTTTTTTTACGTTGTCAATGAAGAATGGTCCAATATCAATATTCTGTCTGGCAAAAGGTTTGTCAATGAAACCTCAACGTGTGAAGCCAAAGACTCGCTCTTAAAGTCTGAATATTTTCCCTCAGTTCAGTTGAAATTGTTAGAGATGATGACTGATAAATCCAGTTGGCGCTTTCTCCTGTGTAAGGTGGAGTGTGAGGGGGACAGACAGACACACCGTCTTTTGACAGACTTGAGTCAAAGCTACCCAGGATCCTCCACTCTGCCTTCCATCCCCCCCTCACAGCGCGCATCGCTCCTCTCAATGGAGCGGGGATACCCAACATAATTGCCGTAGCTTTGATGTGACGCTGCACCACTAAGCCTCTCAATTCAGCACTTAACACTTAACAATGCATGTCTCTTTCATCTGCAAAGCCAATTAATTTGTGGCGTGGAGTATAATTTCAAAGAGTGCCTGTAGAGAGGGCAGTGTGTGTGTATATATATATATATATATATTATTTTTGATTCACTGGAGAATGCTGGTGCGTTACCATACACAATACATGTGGCTTTGTATTTGAAGTTGAAGTTGCACAAACAAATTATCTGAGATGGCCACAGGCAAGAAAACGTTCACCTCAGGAAACCTCCGCTCTCTCACTACAGTATATGTCGCAACATCCGTGTTTATCCATAGTAGTTTTTATTGGAGGGAGACATGTCACCACACACCAGACAGCAAGTTCAGTCTCGCCACTAGTTGTATTTATTATGTCAAGAGACAAACAGTCCCTGGCTGAGAGTCATTCATGCAGCACTGAGATGTACTATTAGGCTTGTGGAACATTTTCTGACTCATTCCTGGCTTCCTCCTTCATAGTATGACTCAGAGGCACAGGGTGAAAAAAAAGTTTCAGATTTCAGAGCATTCTTCTGTGTGTATTTGTGTGTGTGTGTGTGTGTGCAGGAGTGAGAGACCAATGCAAGCGGCCCGCACTGTATTCATACAGTGATGTAATTAGATAAAAAGTGTGAAAGGATCTTGAGTCGTCCCCAAGACACATTTTTTTAGAAGTAGGTGATCCCATCACTGTGACTGTTCAAAGGAGCTATGTGCATGTGCTTTACTCTGTGAATGATCCATTTGAACATTTTGAAGTTCAATTCGTGAAATATGGATGTGTTTATTGATTCATGACAAAACATGCATTTATGAAAGTGGTAATCCTGTCACCAACCAGTATGTATGAGGCATAGAAGTCTTTCCGGGTTTCACTGGAAGCCTTTAAAGAATCTATAAAACACATATCAGTGTAAATCATTGGTTACCTCTGTTAACTGACTTAATTGCAGCTGTTTTTTTGTTTTTTTTACTGCTACCTCCATTTAAAAAAAAAAAAAAGCAATTTTGCTCTCTGGTTATTTAACATACCTTTGTCACAGCAGGAGAGGCAACAATGGAACGACGCTCCCAAGTTTCTTATACATGTAAAGCTCATATTGAAAGTAAAAATCAATACAGAAAGCAATCAGGAATTAAATCTTTGAAATACCTATTAAAGTGATAAAAGGAAATGAAATATTGTCCTCATAAATTGCAGTATCTACAACCAACAGATACCTCAGTAAACCCTCTCCAGCATAACGCTCATATTAACATACAAACCCTGTCACCAGTCACGCATTACATTCAGGGGCAACCTTTTTTTTTGACAATGCCAATGTTTTAAAAATTCTTGCTTTCTACAATATTTTTGCATGGTAGCTTAAGGTCGTGGTTATGAAAGATGAACTTTGGTTGAGGTATGGTTTGGGTTAAGCATCTCAAAGCCTCGGTTACAGTGAGGGAAAGACTGGTGTTATGGTTAATAAAAAGGCAAACATCCTTCAAGACACTCACACGTGTTAAACCCCCCCGACCCCCAACCCTGACCTCACCTGCCTTCCAATATGGATACATCTGGGATACTGGGCTAGTTCACTATTGTACTTCCAAGCTCTAATGCTGAATATATCACAACTGAGAATATAGAATATAGGAAGTCAAAAAGGGAAGGAAATATTGGACGTTGGGAAAAAACAACATAAAGTGCAGCCCCCCCCCAACACAATCTATAGTATAACGCACATTTTGGACTCAGTAAGACACATATTGCTTGATAACATGGAGATTTGTGCAGTTGTTTTTGTGAATGTAAAAGAAAATAAACAGTGCTAAAAGGTCTGACAGGCCCCTTTAATACCAAACAGACCTTTTCACTCATACTGAGCAAGCCTCCCAACACAGTACGGACATTACACATAGGTGCATTCATGTGTGTGGCCCTGCGCTGTTCTATATCTGTGGGAATGGGGAAGTGAAATAGAGTCCAAATGCCCCCACCGCCTCTGCCTCCGCCTCCACCTCCACTTTGTGCGTCTGCATGTGTGTCGCTGAAAGAATGGGAGGGGATGCATGTCCTGCGGCAACCCTGGTGCTTTGTGAGCTGTTTACGAGTCTCCTCTGTAGCCCAGCACCTCCCACCCTCTCCCTCCCCCTCGCCCTCCCACCCCAGCCTTGCGTCACCTTGCTGTAGAGAGTTTGTTGTGACGAGCCTGAGCAACTGTTAGAAGCAACATTACAACAGTCACACAGGATGTGAAAGAGTTCAGAATAAGTCAGCTCGTCATACAAACCATCACACTTTAGATTGTCTAAAGTCAGACTTGTCTAAAGATTGTCTAAAGTCGGACTTGTTTACATTTCCCAGTGTGATTGTCAATTCGGAGACTGCCAGGATACGTTTCTTTTGGAGGAGCAAAACAGCAGCAGTCAGTTTAGTTGATGTCAGCTCTTCCCTCAAGTAACCTTCAGTCAGTGGGGGTGATGAATGGACCATGACTCACTCCGAGCTGTTGCCCTGACAGGTGAAGTCTGCTCTGGGGCTTTTACGAGTTCTGCGAGCTGCAGAGGTGAGAAAAGTTCACCAAATGAGGCGAGTGAGGACCAGAGGCAGTGCTGAGCCACGCTTGTAAACTGTGCTCATGCTGGAGCTTGTGTGCGTGGATGGAGATCCCTGAGCTGCAGCCCCAAACACACTTCAGGAATGTTGGAAGAGTTGCAGTATTACGTTATAGTCAAGGCATTATAAATCAGAACAAGGACTAATGATGCACGAATTTCTAACAAATGTGCACACCGGTCACAGTTCAACAGGTAAAGTCTACAGACTAATCCGTACTGTAGGCAGGTGTAACCAAGTCATTGCACTTTGAACTGCTTTCCTACAGCTTTTGCAGAACAATATGTCTGGGGTATCCTAGCCACTATGACTATGATACTATATTTTCTACATTCAGGAGAAAAAGGGGACTAGAGCACACTGATTTATTGAAGTTACCAAGTCATCTAACTTTTCTTTTTTTAATTAACAAAAGTTTGCCCTGTTATAACTAACAAGGGGAAAACAAGCTCCAGGATAAGTATTGTCATTTGAATTGTTCGCCATAAAATCCTGATATTTAGTCTAAAACCATAATATTGCATAATTACTACAAAGCACCTAAACATCCATCCTGCGGTGTTGTAAATTAATACAGAGTTATTTTTTATGTCAAAAGCAAGTCTTTCCAGTCAGTCTTGAGTCAAGTGTCAAAGTTTCACAGAAGTCTGAATTTAATTACAAATGTTCCTAATTTTCGCACCTCAAGTGCTTCTCCAGTCCAAATCTCAAGTCAACTCTGCATTAATGTAATTTTTTGTCATAACCACATTCAGGCTAACTGTTTGAGACTGAAAAACACCTTCACATGTGTGTGACTAACATCCTCCCTACAGGCGGGGGGGGGTCTGATCAATCCAAACCGCCATGCTGTCCTTCAGTGAACTGTGTTCAGTTTGACGAAGACACTCAGCTCAATTCAACAGAAAGCGGTCCACCTTGCACTGAATTAAATTCAGTTCCACCTAAACTAGTTTGCCAATGTGCTGCCAAGAGCCAAATGTGGAAATGTTTTGCTCACCACACTGAGGAAAACAGAGTCTCAACTGACAAACCAAACCCCTGATACCAGAAAAGGACAGTCCAAGTCAACTGTGGTCACACATGTTAACCATACGCAGCCTGGTCTCCTGAAAATGACGTTCCCATACGAGGAAACTGCATTGTCAATTGCATTTCGAGGAAAACTAGTTTTTCTCCTGGATGATGAAAAAGGATGAAAAACGAGACTTTCACACCCAGGAGGACGATGTTTGTGTCCCGTGTGGAACCAAAAGTCGACGTTGACTTATTTAAACTTACGTCGCGTACTTAACTTACGTCACTTGTGTTTTCACTTGTACTTATACTTTGAGGCTACGTAGAAAAATGACTCTGTCCACTCAGGGGTTAAACCAGATGACATTCACAGTCTGTCCAGTGTTATTGAGTTCATGTTGGCTGTGATTCGATCTCTGGCTTTACATTAAAAGATATTGAGCAGCGAGCTGGACCATGCACAGGGACGTGGAACATGTGTAGGACCTCACCACAGCCAGGGGGCAGAGGGAGCAGCAGGGTCGGGTTGAATACCTACTTCTGGCGTATGGAACAGCACCCATTTATCAACTCCGCTACACATCATCTTGAAGTGTGTGCTCTTATCTCATTGCAGTGGAGAGTTCAGAAAGGCTCTGCATCACTTGTGTGTCTCTTTTTCTGCTGTACGTCACACGCCTGCTCGTTCAGCTGCAAGGATCTTTGACAAATATTGTCCGAGTTGTCGTATTCTCTGAATTTACTGGTCGATTTTGTACTAGAGGATCTTCACTATTGCATGAAGTTACATTGTGCTTACTTGGATGTACAGAAACTAAAAATAACGAAGAGACAAAAGAACAATTTGGGGAAAACATTTATTGTATTACTTTGTGTTATGACGGCTGATGCTGATACCCAGTACAATATCTGGAAAGCACCTGTAAAAATGTTTTTTTAAAGAAAAAGACAGAAAAAAAAAAAACGTGTGATACATCTGAGAAAATGTACCTTTCACCATGCATCATATGATTGTGTTGTGGACTTGTGGAATGCCCGTTGGACCACAGCAGTGCATCCCAGGAATGAGATGTGAAAACTGGGCCCATGTCCCAGTGTGATGCTTTAAAGCTATTCAAGGGCAACCAGCAGCCAGAAGAGTGTTGTTCCTGATAAAAGCCTGAAGGGGGGGGGGGGGTTCATGCATACTGTGTGTGGTCGTGTTTATCCCCACCTGCTTCGGCAGATCAGCAGCACAGTTAATGCCTCGCCAGGCAGAATGTCGAAGGTGAGACACATCCGCCAGTTCTGAAGGAAATTAATCAGACGCTCTCCATAAAGAAACCTGCAGTTCAACACTTGTGACGGGAATCCTCCTCGTAGCCCTGACTCATCATCTCACGTTTACTAATAAGGAAGATTATATATATACTGTATAGACCCTTTTCATAACTACAACTGCATGATGAGAGGAATTTACTTTTCATAATGGAAATGATGACAGATGAGACATAAACCCAGTAGTATACTCTTAAACATGAAGCGTTTTATGTTTATTTTTGTCATCTGGCCAGTTTGGGCCATCGTGAATCCATTGAAGGATGAGGCAGCTAAAAATAGCCTCTTATGATCGGGAGCTTAGTGCACAGTCTGACACATAAACAAACAAATGGCAATTTCTCTGCGGGCCTGTCTGCCAACGTTTCAGGGAGTAATTTGTGGTGTGCAGAGAGGTTGACCTCGGTCAGGAAACAGCGGCAGGATAAAACAAGGCCATTTAGCCCTGTTTGGAGCTTAAGAGGGGCATTCTCGCAGGCCGCGTCCACTGTGTGGCAGCTGCACAGCCACAGACGAGCTAAAACGCTTAGGACACTCGAGCAGAGATGTGCATCAATCATGACTTCCAAGAACTGTGCGCCACTAGAAAAGCCAATGTCCTGCCGCAGACCGTCCAACGTGTCATTTCAGCCAACGCTGTCTCTCATCTGCAAATAGCAGCCGCTTACGTCTGCGTTTCCCTCCCCAGAGGTTTCCACAGGGCTGATCCGAGAGGAAGGCTGGCCTCCTCCGTCAGTCCCTGTAATGTTTGCTGTGCACTCGGCAGCAGTGGGCTCTGGCTATTTCTGCTACCGCTTCCATTGAAAAGTGTAAAGAAATATAAAAGTCATGGAGGTATTTCCTGCAACAATTCTTATTCGCAGCACATAGAGAGTGATGTATTTGGCAGCTTGTGCGCTAAATTTGGGCTTCAACTAATGATTATTTCAATCTTCAATGAATCTGATTATTTGCTTATTAACTGACTGAATGAAGCCTGAGGATAAAAGAATATGCTGCCATGTGTACTTGGTTTGATGCAGTTCTTTTCTGATGAGTAATGTCCCTTTAGTTTTTACAGCTATGGCAGTGTATGGGTTGGGCCTTTAGGTCTTTCACTGGCCTTTGTCCAAGATCACTGCTTATGTGCACGTGTCATGTGATGTGCTGCTTCAGCACACTTTAGGAATATTACATTCCTTTCAGCTCTAACTGCCAGTGATTTAACTGTTTTGATACTTCTCTAGTTCTTTTGCCAATTTGGAGATTTTGTAGCTGTCGGAAATTCCATAAATTTCTGACTCAGCTTTTTCCACTCGACTGCTCATAATTACAGATTGAACAATATGACATAAACGTGGCTCTGTGGCTTAAACTCTTTTTTACTTGTCACAGTCATTTGATCCAATGTTAACATGAAAGAGAATTAGTTTACTGCACCTCAGAAGAAACAGGGAACACCTGTTTGAACGTGATGGAAAATTGGCTCCAAATCTGAACCACTAACGCTAACAAAACATTTGCATATGAGTAACATTAATTCTCCTTTGATTGACTCGTGAATAAAACAGCATAACATTTTCCCTCAGTCACTCTTTTCATGTTTGCTCTGAAAGGGAAATGAACATGCAGCAAAGGACTCGGTGAACACTCTGTCATATCAAGGTACTCTGCTTTTAATATCGTTTAGTGTATTTATCTTCATAAGGAGGTGGATAGACGGAGATATGAACATTCAGTTTGGCATCGTATTCCTCAGTCGGCCTCGCTGCTCTCAGCCATGAGGACTCTTTTCTGCAGTCATTCAGATGACTGGAGTGCTCTGGAGGATGAATCGGATATTTAACAAAGACTACGATGATTTTCTTTTAAGTCGTTGCTCCTTTTTGTAGTTCGAGAAAAAATAAATCACATCAGAAGAGGATCAATATGTGAAAACAAATAGTGGCGCTCCGCCTGTGTGTTGCCGATAGATAAATAGATATAGATGCTTTCAACGGATTATTGGATTGGTCATTTCCAGCCGTGATGGAAAAATCAATCACACAGTATCGCTCAGAAAGATGTCGTCCACCATACATACCCCGCTGGCGGTCCTGTCCTGGGCTGCGGTCCGGCTGTACAATGTTGCTGTGATTTCAAGATTCTGTCCCGCCTGCTGTTGCACTCAGTGCCGTCTCTCGTATGATTCAGTATTTTAATCAAGAGGGAATCAATAATCCCAGAGATATTCTCAGTATTGACTGACTGTGACAAGACTGTTCCTGAGTTATTTGACCTGTAGCCTTTCACTTTTATCACCCCAACTGTGTATCATCATAATGGGGAGTGCACAGCACACATTAATAGTCAGGTTGCAACGCTGTTTAACAGATTGCTCCATTGGCTGCATGGCACAGCTGGCCCATCCATGTGTACATTAATCATAGATGGGCTCCAAACGTTACTCGGGACAGCTTTATGACGAAGTGGCTCTGCCTTTTTTCTCTACCAGCCTACGACCGGAAAAATGTCAAGGTTGTGGAATTAAAACTCCTTTAAATAGTACCAGATGGGCAACATCCCTGCATACTGACACAGACTGGCTCACAGTTTAGAAGGAATCTTTCTATATTGAATTTAGAAATGTATTTATGACCCCATCTATATTTTGGAACAGAGTGATCGAAACCAAATCACGCCTCAAACCTTCGACACTGTTCACTGTGATGCAGTTCCGCCTCCCTGTGAATATTTCCACTGTGACTTGTGATGCTTGGGTGTGTGAAGAGGTCTAATAAATAAGTGTTGCTTTCTCTTCTCAGGTTGAGTCATCAATACTGCTGCCCTGAAGCCACTAAACCACACACTGTGTCATATATATATGTGTGCGCACACTTGAAACCATAACCTTTCTTTTTGTGCCCTCACACTTGATTTGAGGCAGCCAGGGCTCGTGTGGGCGTACTTTGACAGCTATGACTGACCTTTGATGCTCTGCACTGATGCTTTACAGTAGATAATGTGATTTATATATATTAGGAATTATGTGTGAGAGCTTACAATCTGCATGCACATGTTTAAAAGACATAATGTGAGATTTTGTGACTTGTTATGTTGTTCTCAGTCATGTCAGGCAAAAAAAGAGCCTTCGTAGGTACCTGCGATCAAATCACTGGAATCAGCTGACTAAGGATTGCTTTGTACAAGACCTGCAAACTCTTGCACGCAATTCAAACGGCCGCGCTTCACCAAATGCTGTGAAATGAGCACAGTGGTTACAGAAACCACTGAGATAAGACATTACAGAGAGATAAAGACAAGCAGCTACTGCAATAAATCACAATACAGTGGCACTAATATCACAATATGTTCTCTTGTGATGCTGCAGACATCAACTCTTGAACTCATCTCCTCTCTGGAAGATGCCACCATTGGCTCAGAGTCCACACACACACACAGACACAGACACACACACACACACACACACACACACACACACACAGTTGTCACCGTACGTAATAATTCCAGTATTTTCAAAAATGGTGTCATGTTTTGCAGTCAGTTCTTAATCTTAGAGGAGTCATTTGCAGTGTTTGGTAAAAAAAAAAAAAGAAAGAAATCTAAGTTCACTAACTGCCTTTTTGCGGAGCTTTTCACAGTCAGCAGATGGAATTTGCTTGGTTGTCATGGAGATGGCTCAGTTCAGTTCTGAAAACAGAAAAGGCTAGCTAGTAAAGCTAAATAGGTGAACCTTGATTGAAGTTTTTTTATTTTTTTGTCAAATTAGTGTTTCAACTTTCATACTCAACTCGTCTATATTTGCGTACGCTGTGATTCCATCATTGTCAGGACAGGGTATTCTTTCAATTTACTGACACAGGTGCCACTTAAATACCTGAGTGTTGGTACCAACATGATTCTCTTTTCACTATCTTACTTTGAAGAAGGTTAACATGTGCTTCACAACCTTCCTTTTTTGATTTAACAAAAAACCTGTCAGCACATGTTCCGACTTTGTCTAAACGTGAGGAAATATTTCACCAAAGATTAAGGAAACAAGAGTAACAATCTGCCCAAGCATTCCATGTCAACTCTCTTTGCTCGGTGGCTTAACCGTTTACCCTAGTAAATAGTTTCATTCGGAACCACATTTGTACAAAAACCTGGATTACTTTCATATGTTCTTTCCAAAAACGTTGTGATGTTCCTATGCAGCAGAGACTTAGTGAGCGGGAGGTGGGAGTGGATGGTGCTGCATACAGAGCACAAGACTTTGACACCTACCTGTCCTGCATGCCATGTGTTGCTTGGTTTAGGTGAGAAAATATACTTGGTGAAGATTAGGGAAATACTGTGGTGTTGGTCAGTGAAACAGTTCTAAACTAAAGCTAACCATGCACACAGGAATCATGCTTTAGTTGCCAGAAAGAAATACTTGAATAGCAAATGAAATATGTTTTTGCAGATAAATTCAGTATGAACAGTTTTAAGATACTGGATTTTACTGTTACTGAAAATGTTACTTCAGTGGTAGAATAAAAAAAAACAGCATCTGGACAGCATTAAGTGTCGTTGAAACATATGAGCTGCTGCCAGTGTGTTGTATATGAACAACATTGGGATGCAGGGTTGGATTTGGACTGTGACTTCTGTGACTTCTTACTTTCTCTAACCCGAACCCAAACTCGCTTAAACTAACCACTGCCATGACGACCGCGTGATAACTATTGTCACATGATTATTTTCATGTTTGAGCGGCATCTTATTCACACAACAAAGCTGGATCTTATAGTTCTTGTTATTTGATTATGATGATGTTGCAGTATGTATGTTAGTACACTTATCTCTGTACTACACCAACTGGTCCCACAGTCCAGTCCAGTCCAGTGTGTGTGTGTGTGTGTGTGCTTGTATATTTTCACCCTCACATCACTTCCTAAATTAGCTCCCCCGTACTGTGTGGCTGCTGCTGCCAATGGGTCATCTAACCCGGTATGGCCATTCTCTGGCGGGGTAATGTGAGCGAGCTCGCAGCTCAGCTTCGAGTGTTGGAACGTGTGAATGTGTCGCAGCCTCTCCTCCTCCCACACTGGCATCGCCGCAGCCAGAGTGAACTGAGAGGGACGGCTGCTCTGCAGATCCCCGCACATGCACCGCCTGAATGTCATGTAGGTTGTTGTTTTTTGTTTTTTTTAAAAGTAGGCAAACCAATGAGGCAAAAGTCTGCAAGAGAGTTAAACTCTTGAGATGGTGAAGCGTCACTCTGTTAACACTCAGAGTCATACTCACAGTAAGATAACAATTATGAGCACATATTTATTGGACGTTTTCATGCTTGAGAGGCGTTAAATCCTCTGAAAGTTCATTTTAAAATAGCATCTTAAGATATTCGACAACAGATCCGTTTTGCTCAGCAAATACAATTTGTGTTACTGAAGCCATAAGAAGACGGACTGTCAGTTACAGATCCTGTACTCACCACGGAGAGCAGTCGGGCTGGGTCAGCGTAATTGGGTCTGGTAGAGTCCTGCTGTACACACTTCCTCTTATTCAAATCAGATTTGTTCTTATTTTGTTAATACCCATTGATTACTGGATTCAACATTATTTTCTTATTTTTGCTCTTCTCTTAGATAAGAGAACATTTCTACGAGTGTATGAGAGCACTCTTACAAAGATAAAGAAAAAACATCTTGTTTTCACAGCTTGTACAAATTGTCCAACGCGAGGAAACATATCTTCAAATGTTAGCGGCAAAGAAAAATGCGTGAATATGAATTGGTCAGAAGTAATTATCGAGTAATAAAAAAGAAGAAAAACATGCTGATTTCATTGTCAAACATCCATTATAAATGACTTTTTCTTTGTGAAAGAAGGAAACAAGAACTGCAAAGTGCATCATTAAATCAGCTTGTTTGTGAATGGCTGAAAGACCTTCTGGTCTTGTGTGTGGTCTTTCACGGCAGCGGCAACTGCAGAACAAGATGTGACAACAGCACACAAACAAATAAGCGAGGAAGAATATGATGTGAAAAGGTGCCAGCATGGCGTCCAGTTTTCAGACATGTTGGAAGGTATTACAATCAGTCGCATCAGTAGATGCTGTCTGTCAGCTTTCTCACAGCCTGGCTCTGCAGCCCTTTGATCTCAGATATTTATACTATTGCTTCGGCTTTGCACATGTGTTCATGTTGCTACAACAACAAGAGCTCTCACATGTATTCTTAAAACTTGAGATGTCACATATGCAAGAGCTCTGTGTGCAAAAGTGCTTTTCTTTGCCATATCAACCGAGCTGTACCCTCCAGCCCACTCACACGTACACAAATGATGACACGCACGCACACACACACGCACACACATACATACATCCGTACAGACATGGCTTTTGAAGGTTTTGACGTGGGCGATGCCTCTGTGTCAACTCTTTCCTGTGGGGAGACTTTCCACTTGCCTTTTTTCCATGAGTGCTCTGAGCATGAGCTTTTTTTTTTTATCAAAGTTGACAGTTAAATTTCAACTTTATGCATGCACTGAATGTATTGTTTCAAATTAAAGACTTCCAACCCCCCCACCCCCCACACTCTTTATTGCATATCTTTCCACCGGCCCCATTAATAATGCAGCACATAATCCTGTCTTGGGCATGGTCATGCTAGCAGCCCCTTGGCCTGCCAATCACTAGCCCAATTAACACAAAATATGCTCCTTCTCTGGCTGTTGCTGGAAAACACCACATATCCCAATCCAATCCCTCAAAGCTGTTTAGGTGTGCATGTGTACCTAGTCATTGTCAGTGTGAATATCAAGCATGAGATAGAAAATGCATTAAGCATCTGCTATTCTTTCTAGATTCTGTCAAAGACTTAGTCTATATTTCTCCTTGGTGGTGACTCTTGCACATGTTTTGCAGTAATCTATGGCTGTTGTGGTATTTATACATTTAGGGCTGAAGCTGTTTCAAATGAAAACCAGAAATGGATCTGAGCCATGTTGAGGTTGTCAAGACAGTTCCAAACTGAAAATCAAATTCAGGAATATCATAGATGTTGTCAGACATATCAAAGGGAATACTAAACAAAGACTAATACTATCTAATATCATCTAAAGACCAAGACAGAGCTGAGACATTGCAGCTCTGCTGCAGACATTGGAAAGCCGGCCCAGTCTATAGATAACCTGAGTGTTTCTATCACATGTGCAGCGTGTTACCATATAAGACAGCAATATGACTCACCCCGCTCACTGACCTACTATGTGGGAAGTCATGATTCATGCAAGCTGCATTTAAGCAGGCAGGGCCCAAAAATACTCTGGCATGCCATCACACACACACACACACACACACACACACACACACACACACACACAC
>CALSBV010012138.1:1743451-1762820 GCA_943590825.1 Bovichtus diacanthus
CACACACACACACACACACACACACACACACACACACACACACACACTCACTCACACATACCTCACTTGCTCAGTCATACTCACCACCCACAGACAGTGATAGGCTCAGATGCTGCCGGTAACATATAGTGAGAGACATTAGAAAGTTGTCAGAGCAAAGACTGGAATAACAAGATGACTGGATCTGTGCTGATGCCTTTTTGAGGTAATACCAACATACGCTAGCAGCTGACACGTCCAAGGCTTCATTCTTTTTCTATTTCTGTGACTTTGAATAGATGGAAGAGACGATTCTTGAGATTTAAAAGTAAAGTCTGCTTCTTTGCAACAGGTAGCTTTAGTTTCATTGCCTTTCAACTATGCAAATAATTCCTCGAGAGCATGCGTATCTTTTCTTAAGTCAAACTGATTCGGTCCAACAATGAACCGTTGCTGTCGGTGGCGTTCTTTGCTGTTTGTCTTGATGTTGTCAGTGAGTAGATCTTTCAAGAGCGATTACTCAGCAGGATACATCTATTAATAGCTTCTTGAGTATTGTTGTGATGCAAGAGTCCACAATGACACTAAGTTTTGAAGACATGTTCTAAAAACTTGCCTCAAGATAAGAGTGCTAACCATCTGTTTTCCCGTTCTGCACTTTAGTCGCCTTTTAGTTGATCACAGGGATTGAAGCAGTCAGAGATTTTCTACTCAAGCTTTCCCCCTGTAGTCTTGCTTGTTCTGATGTCAAAGACATAAGCCTCAATGCATTTTTAATGCAGATGTTGGCTGCTCTGATAATGACTTTTTGTAGTATGTAATCCAGTCTTTGATGGTTTCCATGCAGCTTGTGCTCCTCACTAATTGTTTCTTTTAAAAGGTAAATCTCGGAGGTGCTTTGTGTATTGATTCATGTGGTTGAGGTCACTGGCTGGACCTTTCCATCGCCGGGAGATGAAGTAGCTCTGATGTTAATTAGGCCAATTGCAGAGAGATGCAAGTTTGTGCAGCGCTCCAAGTGCATTCTGGGCCGTGCAGACGGACGCGCACTCTCACAGCCGGTCCTATTTATCAGTGTCAGCAGCAGGATCACCGCAGGATGGTCAGCAGCTCGGCTGCACGCAGGGGGCTCAACCTTACCTGGGGTCTGCCAGTCACCTGACCAAACCAGGACTTCAGATGAAGGTCCCTCCTCAGGTCAGACATTAAATGAGATCCAGGACAACATTTAGAGTCCTGTTGAATCTTAATAAATACCTCGTCTGGGCGGAGCTTTCTTGTTCAGCAATTGATGCTGTGTTGATGCTGTGTTGTCTTTGCTCAGTCCCCTGATTGAAGCACAGCGAGGAGACAGTATTGATTTCTATCTGGAGCGAAAAGCACTTGATCCATTTATAGATGGACTTGAGCAGAATAACTCCAGCCGTATCCTGAGATGACTGTGTCCTCTATGTTAGGTTTTACCTTGAACCTTCATGAACATCGACTATAGTGAAGACTGTATCTGTCACATCTTGCACAAGTGTGAGGGTCTTTTGCTTTTACGCAATAGATTTTTGAAAATGTGAGAGCACCTACATTTTGGATTTCATCCCACATGGAAAAATAATTCACTTATTATGGTTCCACCTTCCTGAGTATGTAATCTGGTGAGCATCAGCAGTGTGTCTCAGACGTGGCTGTCTCGCATATGTTATCTCAGGATCAATATCGGCAACCGAGTGACCTTCTGAAGGGCTGTTCACCTTATCAGCAGTGCTGAGAATGAAGGACCTCTGACATGAATGTTGGTGAACTTTCTGTGGTGGAAAGCACCAAAAAGACTTCAATCTTGTCTTACGATCTTAGGCGGGGGAATTTACTTCAGGGATGATGTTTTGTTACTTTTTTTTAATGAAAAAGACCGAGGATGTTCTTTCTGCATGAACATTCATCATAATTACTTCAAGGTGGGAAGAAACTTGTTGAAGGCTGAAGTTTGTTAAACCCCGTGGAAATATCTCACCGCTCTGGAAAATGAGTTCTATATTTTTTAATGTTTCAAGCCATTTCAGGTTTTTTTAATTTATTACTCAGATACTTCCAAAGTTACAGTTTGCTTGTTGTAATGCAGAGACACGTCAGTCTTCCTTCATCTTACTAAGAATGGCCTCTCCTTTAGAGATAATTTATTTGTGATTTAACAGGAATACTGGCAGCGAGGTGGAAGGGTTTCTGCTGAATTGATACAAGCTGCAGATGAAAAACACATTGGGTAATAAGAAAATGGCATATTTCAGGAACTGACAAAAACAGCCTGTTTTTAGTCTTGATGACAGTGCACATTTTTAGGTATTCGGTGTGTTTTGCAATAGTATGATAAGCCCCAGAGGTTGAGTTGTGTCGGCCCATAGACAACCAGGTAATTATACTCAAGTTATAACATACATAGTGATGAACATCATTTGTAAAGTGAAAACCTTGGATCAGAATTGCAGTCACAACGTTTTTTACACAGCACATTCTGGATAATTAAATTCGTTAGAAGTATAGAACCATCTTCTTTTTTTTTTTTTACAGTTAGACGTTTAGAGTGTTAAACAATGAGTGTGAGGTAAAGGAATGAAAAGAAAACCCTAGAGGGATGTAATAGCAAAATAGCCAGGGAGACATTTGATAAAAATTAGGAGCTCCATCCTCATTAACATTTTTCTATTACCGCCCAGATAGAGCAATCCCAGTTTAATCAATCCCCGTGCCTGATATCCCTATTGATGCCGTTAATGAAGCATTAACACATTTCTGATGATCTCTGCAGTTCTTCCTACAGTGAAGCACCCTCCTGGGTATGACTAGCACCACCTTTTGATAAATACTAAAGGAGACCACGTATGGTGCATTTAATGTGTGATGCACTGTATATCTAGACATGTTTCAAGATCCTGGTGCCATCTTAAACATGAACTGAAATGTTGTTTCAACATTGTAAACCGAAATTCTTGTGAATTTCAGATATAATTTTTTAAAAAACATTTGTTTTACTAAAAGCCAGTGTACTGCCTTAGCCTGGGGAATACACATTTACTACAGAGAGCCTGCAATATAAACTGTTGACATAGAGTTTGAAAGACATCAGCATTTTCCAGGCAGGGGGGTTAAAGAAAAGATGGTTGCATTATGGGAAATGTAGTGTTTTCAGAGCTTGACCTATAAACTGGATAATCTGAGGATATGGGGACGCAGACAGTTTCCCTTGAGGAAATGAAACACCTCCAAAAATATAATCTGCATGCTACGTTCAAAGACACTCCATTGCAGTGCAAATTGTGAGGCTTAAAAGGCTTCTGCTTTATTTCCTTTTCTCGCAAACATTGTCATGAAGCAGTCCGCAATGGGATTTTCATTTGAACTTTACATAGTAATATAATCCGGTTCAAGGCTTCCATTTACCGACCCATCATCATCATCACCATCCATGTTGACATTTGCCGCTTTGCACTGTTCCAAGGGCATTCATTGCAATGAAAACATCATCCTCAGTGTAATTACAGTCACCTGGCAGGAGTCGTTCCCACCCCTAATTGTGCACAGAGTTCATGTTAGTCTCCCTCTGACTCTACTGGCTCAGTAGATAATGTTATAAGACTGTAGCAGCAGCAGTTGTGACTAACCTTGTTTACTACAAGGAGTCCCAGGGTGTGTTTGTGTTTTGTCACAATGAGGCCATAGATGTTGCATTTGACTAAATCATCCCAATAACTCAAGAGATGTAAACATGATTGTCCCACAGTAAGCTGTGCTTTAGACCTCCTGTCTGTGATTTCATTATTTGCTCAACACTCGCAGCTGGTGCCTGTGGGCCACATTCTGCTCCATGCAGATACATTGTCCCCTACATTGTGATTCTAGAATGTTTGGTTACGGTTCTAGAATGTTCGATTACAGTTCTAGAATGTTCAATTACAGTTCTAGTGACGGTTCTAGAATGTTCTGTTATAGTTCTAGAATGTTCAGTTACGGTTCTAGAATGTTCCATTTCGGTTCTAGAATGTTCGGGTACGGTTCTGGAATTTTTGTCTACGGTTCTAGAATGTTTGTCCACGGTTCTAGATGGTATGTCTACCTTTCTAGAATGTTTGGTTACGGTTCGAGAATGTTTTGTTATGGTTCTAGAATGTTCGTCCACGATTCTAGAATGTTTGGTTTTGGTTCTAGAATGTTCGGTTACGGTTCTAGAATGTTCGATTACAGTTCTAGAATGTTGAGTTACACTTTTTGGGAATGGTTCTAGAATGTTCGGGTACGGTTCTAGAATGTTTGTCTACGGTTCTAGAATGTTTGGTTACATTTCTAGAATGTTCGGTTACAGTTATGGTTGTAGAATGTTCGTTTAATGATCTAGAATGTTTGGTAACAATGTTCCGTTATGATTCTAGAATGTTTGGTTACGGTTCTAGAATGTATGTCTACGGTTCTAGAATGTTTGGTTACAGTTCGAGAATGTTCGTTTACGGTTCTAGAATGTTCGTCCACGGTTCTAGAATGTTTGGTTACGGTTCTAGAATGTATGTCTACGGTTCTAGAATGTTTGGTTACGGTTCGAGAATGTTCGTTTACGGTTCTAGAATGTTCGTCCACGGTCAGGAAATGATGGAAGACATTACCAATATGTTAAGATATTGACGAGTGAAAAGAATATCTGTTTTGCCAGCTTCTGAAACCGCGGTCTGATCATTTACACAAAGCATTTCTTAGACTTTCTATTAAGGCATAGTCCCTCTTATTACAACGTGCATCTTATTTATGTCTTGACCATTGTTTCAGTTCGTAATAATGACCTTATGGGAACAGAGCAACATCGCTACGAGAAAAAGGGCAAAAAACACGAGAGTCAGAAAAATCCAACCAAATTTATTTGGAAAGAAAGAAAAGGCGAAAAAAATAAAAGTAAAGTTCAGTAAGTAACAGTTGGTCAATCTTCTTTGACCAACTGTGTGCCATACTTGTGTGCTCACACGTTTTTTTCCGTGTAATAAAGGATTCTGACCAACATTGCAGGTGTGCATCTGACTGCTCCCTCATCAGGACTCTGTTTAATGTCGCTGCATTCCCACATCTCAGCAATGACTTTGATGAGTGCGATGTTATCAGGAATTATAGAAATGTTGGCCAAAACTAAAGAATAAAGACCCAAGTTGTTGACAAACCACCTTGTTCTCAAGTTCTACCGATTTGCTTTTTCTGCAGCTTTCGCCCACATCTCAGTTAAAGTGTAGATGATGATAAGCGAGATTTGAAGATCTCCTGTAGCATGCTAACTGAGCAAGACTAAGCAGTAAGGTTGAAAGTTTCTTGACGAGCGAGTGGAAATAATTTTTTTTTACCAATTTGGGTCTTACTATCGTAAGTACGTTATGTTTTAGGAAGTGTCTTATTTTTGAGTGCCATACCCAAGGTCAAGAATAAATGGTCATATGCTGAATGTGTCCATCTCCTCCATGCTTTGATATTTAAGGCTGTCCTTCAAAACATCCTGAAACTGCTTTGAGAGAGTCTATAGAAACAGTGCGACTCATCACAGTGGCTTTGTCTTCTGCAGCTTGAATGCATCTGATTCAGCATGCTAACCTGGCAACCCCTGCTCAAAAGAGCCCGTCTAGGATGAGGCCTGCACATGAAAATACTACTTGCAGAGTTGCTTATACCATGTAAGACTATGAGTATTGGGTTTTGATTCAAGGGGAAACAAACAATGTGAAAAGAACTTACATTGCTGTTCTTGCCCATCATTGTGCTGTAGATGTACACGGAGAAGTGCAGAGGGACGTGTTGAAGACATTGTTGCTTCCTGAATGGTGAATGATGTATACTTTATGATAGGAGCAATCATGACTCTGCCTCTCGGGGCTCAGTTCAGCCCCTGAAGTCTGTCGGCCCTCGCTCCTTCATATGGTTCAGTCCTTCATGACCCAGCACGGCCTCTTCCTTCCACACACCTGCACAGTATTCTGCCGAGGCCCAGAGAGAGAGAGAGAGAGAGAGAGAGAGAGAGAGAGGACACACATCACAGAGCACATTATGACACACTCTGTCACATGTCCCACCCCTCCTACTTAAAGTCTCCAAACTAAGTCTGCGTCATATGATACAGCCAGGCCAAAGCTGACTCAAACATCCTGCTGTTTGCCCTGTTCAGCTCATGGTTGGCTATGTAAATGTGTCTTAGTTCTACTATTCTAATGCACTGATGCATGGAAATCTGACTTACCCCCTAGGGTATCTCAGCTGTGTTTCCATGGTAATAATCAGTGACACCAATCTGATGATAACCAAGGGAAAAAAAGTTCTGAAATTCTGAAATCATCCTTGTACCTGTACCCATGCACAAGTTATATTCATAAGTGGTTGCTTATAGTGCTGAAACGATGAATCAATTAATCAGTCAACAGTAATTTACAATAAGTAAGATGATGGAAGTGGTTTATCAAGCAAAAATGCCAAACATCGACTTGTTACAGCTTCTAAAATGTGATAATATGTTGTTGCAATTCAATTTATAAATGTCATTATGGGTTTTGGACTGTTGCTGGGGGTAAAAACAAGCAGCAATCCTTAATTTACCCAGAATGCATTGATAATTGGTTTGACTTAAAGGTCAACGTTTGGGAAATACGCTTATGTCAATCTTGTGTGTGCTAGAAATACAGAGCTGCCATCTGGACAGCATAAAGGCTAAGAATGTAACTTCCCCTAGAACCACAAATTTTAATTTTTACATTTCTGTTTGTGTACAGATTAAACAAATGAGATATAACACGTTAATCTTTGAGCTTTAGAGGTGTTGGTAAGTGTATTTTTAAACTTTAGACACGGTCAGGCTAGCTGTTTCTCCCTGCTCCCAGTCTTTATGCTAAGCTAGGCTAACCACGTCCTGTTTCCAGCTCTGTGCTGAACACTCAGACATGAGACTGATATTGATCTTCTCATCTCTCTCTGAAAGTAATACTTGTAGATTATTTAAGAATGTAAGATTTGGATAGTTTTGTGCCTGCTGCAGGTTAAATATTTGGAGATGGTAGCTACCTGTCAATCACAAGGTAGACCCGCCCTAAAGCATACACCGCTTTATTGTCCATGTTACTCTAAATGGGACCATATTTACAAAATGAACACAATGCTCTATTGAAGAAGACTGAAGAAAAGAAATCGAACTGTGTGACTGCACTGTAACACCACGTGTTAGTAAGCAATCAATTTAACCCAGACTGTGACAGGTGAACATAGTGAAAGCATTGTTTGGTACGGGATGTTACCTCAAGCACCTTCTGTACTGCATGGCAGCGCACACACACTTTAAGCACTGTGCCATAGCTCCACATACATACTTGCTGTAATGGGTAATGCAGAGCTAAGGGGTCTAAGTTAGTCTTCATCAGCCTCCCTCAGGTGAGCAGGCTCGCTCCAGGAGCAGCCAGCGTTGTCCCCTGAGGTCAGCTCTGACTGCTGATGGAGTGTTCTCATCACCATCACGCTGTGCTTTGATCTGCGCAGGAATATTTACAACTCACCGAGAAGGTTGGCGGTATCAATGTTAGTCAACAACTGACCCTGGAAGTCTGAAAAAGAAAGAAAAAGAAAGAAAAAAGAAACATTTTGCATCCGTCAGCACTTCTAATCAGAACTCGGCCAGAGCCTTCTATTTTGTAGTGTGTTTGTCTGGGTATGTGTGCATGCGTGTATGAATATGCTTGCACTGTGTGTGCGTGTGCCTTGTGTTTGTGTCATCCTTGCATTTTCCTCCCACTGCAACAAACCATGTTTGTGCATTCCAGGGTAGAAATAGCATGTTATGATTGCTCTGAACCTCACGACCGCATCTGGAAACATTATTCTTGGAAGACAGGTCATTATCATAGGAAGCCAACTGAGAAATGTTTGGTGGAAATAAGCAAACTGTACAACAGTTGGACCAGCCAGAACCACAGCAAAGGACTGACATGGTTGTTCCACAATAGGCCCACAGCGCACTACTCCAGTCAAATCATTGCTACTACTCAGTCACAGGTAAACAACTGAATCTACAAATGAGCTGATATCAAAATACTTTAATGCAATTTGTGTTGCAAAAACTGCCCACAATTTTCACTTCCCTCATTTTGGACTAGTTTCAGTACGTATTTGCTTGCGTTAGATGACATTTCTAGGCTGTGCAGTAGAGAGTAGATGATTGACGATGAGAGTGGATGAGACACCATCTTGATCTCTTCTTGCAACCGATTGGACAAAAGCACCACTCCGTGCGCTGTGATTAGTATTTGCTTGTTGGTTTTCAAAAATGCTGATTGTTCTGGAAATGTTCTCAACTGTCACCAGTTTGTTCATAAACCTGAGGTCAAAAGTAGGTCATCCAGTCACTGAGTTGTTTGCTTATTTCATCGTCAATGCCTGGCCTACATAGATAATCATGACATTTGAGCCTTTCAAAAGGTGACAGGTTACATCATTAAGTAAAACACTTGACACTCAGACTGGCTTGATCAGTCTCCAGCTCAGGTTATTGTGAAGTGGATGTTGTCCAGATGTTTTCCAGACTCTTTTTTATTTTAGGCAAGGCTCAGCTGATCTGTCAGCAATCTGTAAGGGATCACAAATATGATAATGAAGAAACTAAGACCTAATATTTGTTGCACAATTAAATGAATCAACATTTACATTCATGTTAGGTAAATTGTAAGGCATGGCAGATCTTTGCCACATTCTTTATTTTAGCACCTAATCCAATAAGCTGTTTCTCACATAGAATTAAGAATCCAAGCATTTACATGCAGCCTTTTATTCCACATTTAAATCTTACACAATCCATGTTGTGGATCAAAAAGCATTATTACATTTCATTTAAATTTACATTTACTGTACAGTATTTACTGTTATGTAAAACGACTTCTCTATATCCTGATGAAATTGCAGCAGTTATGCAATGATAGAGCCTAGAACACTTGATGCAGGTTTTTCAAAGGTTGTACTGGTGTGTAGAGACATGTTTGCTCAGTGTAGAGCAGAGCTGCAAGCTCTCCTTCACTCTGTTTCCACATTTACATGGTAAGGGCTCCTATTTTCACAAGATGGGAGCTAGTTTTATTTGAAAGGTGAAGACGTCTCTCAAGCTCCATTTTCATACCTGCAGTAGTAGTTACTATTCCATACACACACACACACACACACACACACACACACACACCACTTTTCCTCTGCTTAATGTTACCAGATCAGATGGCTCTGAGAATCCTGGATGATGGAAAAGTCCTCCCGCAGATTAAGAGAAGGCACTCATCACTGAATGTTTCATTCTGTATTTACTGAAGGGATGTTAGCTGTGCTTCCTCATTTCCAGTAACACCTCTTGCTAAGCATTTTTCATACATAAAAGTACGAGTCAGCTTCTTTTGCTTAATTTGGTCATTGCTAAAACCAGGAAGTTAAAATGTAATGTATTCTCCCTTTATTTACACAAAACAACATGTCTTAAAAAACACATTCAATAAACACTCGACATATAAGGAGCCCATATGGCCCATGAGCTGTCAATCAATTGCAGTCAACATCAAGCGCTTCGTATTATTGTATCACATGTTCTAGACGTTGGTTTCATAGCTTGATATCCAATCGAATTTGGAGCACTGTGTAAAACTAGGACAAAAGGACAAAGTGAAATCGTGTCAAGGCATTCATTTTGGCAGAAAATTTAATTGTGTTCAATGAAATAGCACACATTAACTCAAGTTCAGAATTCTATTCTTATTGAGGTTGAGTTTGATGCCGTGATGCCTAGTTTGATGCCACGAAAGCACAGTTTTGAAAAACACAATTGAAGCGGGACACACACACCGGGGTGTGAGCAGTGACCTCTGTGGTGCATTCTTATGTTTCTGTTCCTCAATAATAGTAATAAAATAATAATAATTGTAATACACTTTATTAATATAGCAACTTTAACATGAATAGCTATGTTAGCATATGCTATGTTGTGTCAGCAGAAGACAGAGTAATGTAGAGTTCACTTCAAACTTGCCACCACAAGCCCACATAGAGCAGAGGGGCATCTTGGCACTGAATACCATCTAATATAAAGGCCCTTTGATGAAGTTATGTGTCTGTGTGAGCGTCAGTGCGTGTGTCTGGTGGGTTCTCTGAGGGAAGATACTGTAGCTCTGTGTCTGTCATCACAGGGTGAGCTTGATGGAAACGTTTGGCTGGAAAAATCACGGGCATGTGCCGTTATGTTCCAGGAGTTGAGCTTCTTGGGGTTTGTGTTTTGATGAAAGTGTGGAGTTACGTTGACTTACTGTGACTCGAGCCGGGCGACCGAGCTGGAGCCAAAGTAGATGATAACACTTTTTGATAATATTCATTAAATGCACTGTCCTGAAGCTGTTTTTACAAGTGCTCCTGTAAATCCAGTGGTGGATTACCAACTGGGCTCAGTGTGGGCGACTGTCCTGACGCCCCTGAGGGTCTGCGTGCCTGTGGAGTCAGGATGTGGTTAGCCTAGCTTAGCAGTAAGACTGGAAACGGGCTAACAGCTAGTCTGCCTCTGTTTAAAGCTAACAAATACGCCTACCAACACCGCCAAAGCTCATTGATTAACATGTTTTGGTCATACATTTTGTCAATACGTCTATTACACCAAAATGTGGAAGTATTCCTTTAATATTTCAGTTGATAATATGTGTTCATGAAGCATTATCTTACATACATTTGTGTTGAATTGAATCGATCGCAAACTTACTGACGCAAAACAGAAGCAGGTGATACATCATCATTTTTGACCTAGAGCTCCCCTAGCTGCTAAATCCGGAGATTGTGCCTTGATAAAGTTTTTAAAAGCCAGAGGGTAAAACTGCTGTTTTTCTATTGAAGCTGCAGATATGCAGTCTTTAGTGCCCATGTTGCACAGTATTTCTTTAATTGTTTCTACTCGCATAGCTAAAAAACAACCTCTGTGCTGTCTGCACTGGTATTCTCATTCTTCCCCTGCTGATGTTCTCTTGCTGAGTGTCTCAAATGCTCAGCATACCTTCAATAGTGAGTCCTTCTTAGATTACAAACACATGTGGATCTCTAGAGCAAAGAGTACAGAAACAGCACTTTACACTTGAGTCTCCTGGCGACCTTTAATTGAAATGTTTGTTTTTTAAATAAACAGTCCTTTTTATTTGTTGATGTGATAACCTCTTTTTTGTGCATGTGATTTGAATGTGTAGTGGGAAGTGTGTAAGCGGAAATGTGCGGACTACACTCAAAGTCAGTGGCATGCACAAACAACACTTGGCTGGCTTTTAAATGTTAAAGGAGGAGTGAGCATGTGAAGCAGAGAGTCGCAGTCAGTCAGGCCTGTATGTGTTGAATCATGAGGCTGGCTGCAGCAGTAGGCCGGCCGGGGCTGATGTCAGCCCTGCGGTATGTGCTCGCTGGGCTCGGTTGTAAGCTGACCCCCCTTTGTTGTGCTTCTATTTCCAGGGCGTGAGCGGAATGTCCGTGGATGAGAAGCCTGAAGCCCCCATGTATGTGTATGAGTCGACAGTTCATTGTACCAATATCCTCCTCTGCCTCAACGACCAGCGGAAGCAGGATATCCTGTGCGATGTGACGGTCCTGGTGCAGGGCAAGGAGTTCCGCGGCCACCGGTCCGTGCTGGCAGCCTGTAGCGAATATTTCCTCCAGGCGCTGGTGGGCCAGGCGGAGAATGGCTTAGTCGTTAGTCTTCCAGAAGAGGTACGTCTATCAAACGCACTTTTTCCCTGACAGTTTTTCTTTCGCAGGAGTGGAAGTGCTATTGACTTTTAGACAATGCAACAGTAAAACTCCCCACTGGCACCAGTACAAAAGCAATACTAATAGGGCTCTCCACACCCTTCATCCATAGCCACACACAGTGAGGTGTGACCAATGGACTAAGGACCTCTATTATAAATTATATTTAAATGTATTCATTTGGCAGATGCTTTGGTCCAATGCAACATTAACAGCTTTCTTATAAAGTTCATACAATCACATGAATCAACACACAGTCAGCCACAGATCAATGTGGTTATATATCTGGTATACCTGGTGTGAAACTCCACGGTCAGAGCAGCCATCTCACACTCCTTTCTGTGCTACATAGCACCTACACCCAGCAATAGATGTGTTGCAGTGATCCTGTCCACTGGTATTATATGTCTTTTTTTTCATAGAAAAACCTTTAAAAATCTCTCGTAGTTCAGTTTATTTGGTCCAGAACAAACATTGATATTGTTGCCTTTTAGTTCTGGTCCGGTTCTAGTTCTCTCTGGCTTTTTACAAAAGAACCAAGAGGAGTAAACATGAAGGAATATGGACTAACAGGTAACTCATTCGCCGGACTGTTTTGGTGACTGTCATCCTGAATCATGAGCGTTACATGGACACACAGGAGAAATCAAATTCCGTTGACTGACAGCAAGTTATGCTGTGCCTTATGAGAATATTTATCCTCACTAGTTTCACAAAGAGCTCACAAAAATGTGAGATTTGTATACCATTAAAGGAAATTATCTTCAGAGAAACAATCATTCACCCCGTTGAATTTTTTAAGAAATCCTTGTTTTTCTCACCTGCCTTGTGTGAGAGTTTGTAAATGGAAGTGTTCATATAGTTTTGCTGTTAAACATGGCCCCCATTTACTTTAATTCAGCAAGATTTTTCTCCATTTAGTCTTTCCTTTGTTCACCGCGGAGGCAGGTGAGAAAAACAAAGATTTTCACCCGCAAACTGCAAGCTTTCTCAGTCAATACAGCACACGCTGAGGGATTTATTGCCTCAATCAACTACATTTACTATAATCACTTATTGGACATCCACATAAAAGGTGGCACATTTTCTGTTTGACTCCATCTGCTCCAGTTTTAACAGATTAACACCACCCAACTTTAACTTCACTGTTGACATTTTGAATATTTCTTTTATTCTCTTCTGTTTGCGGTGCCTTTTTTCTGTCATGAGAGAGGATAGCAGTGAAACAGATTCAAACATAATGTGGCGTTCACTGGAGGATAAAGACTCAGTGAAATGTGTGAGACGGCGCATTATTGAGCCTATAAGGCTGTGATTGCCAATTAGCACCTGTCAGCTGCCTGCTGCCGTTGTCGGCGGCAGGTAGCGTTTCGTAGCGAGATTAACGCCACCTCGGGCTCAGCGTTCATCAGGTTTAGCAACACTCCTCACTCTTGCTCTCACTTTCAACTGATCCCCTTCAGAGCTCTTTCACTGAACGCATGATGAAAGTGCCCCGCTGACGTATTGATGTCACACAGCCACACACTCACATATTCGTACATACATGTGCTGCTGTGAAAAGTGGGGCACATCCCACATGTGCAGTGGAGTTGGGGCTAGCGTGCATTAATAAAGTAACGCCTGTCAAACGACTTTGTCACTGCGCTCATTGAAAAAGAAGCCACCTTCAGATTGTCGTCTTATGTAAAATGAGCATCAGGGGCTTTTTTCTGCTCCTTAACTCAAAGAAGGACTGCAGGGAACGGCTCCTGGATGCTCAAAGCAGCATCTCTTTCATTCACTCACTGCACACATACATAATGCATGAGCTGCTGTGTGTTTCAGGTGTGAGCTGGAGTGTGGAAAGTGACATCTTTCAATGACTGTCTCTTTAATGTGCCAGAGAGAGAGTTACTCCTGTTGAGGTTTTAGCCACGCCTCCCTCCCTTTGTCCATCCCTGTTCAATTTGACAATGTGTCACATATTTTTTATTGTTTTATCTAAATGGTAAAACAACATGCAAAGAATATATTAGCTTTATTCTGTCTTTATGGACACTTGGAGGGAACTATATTATAATCAATACCACCATGTCAATGGAATCTTACACTGTATAGACATGCAGTAGTAAATTTTTTTGTGTGTTTCAAAAAACAGTTATTTTCAATAACACTATCTCATTGTCGGTATCAGAAACTAATGAAAAGCTCAAGAGCTCATTTACTAATGTGCTCTATGTTTATATTTATTTTGGATGTAAAATCCTAATCTTTAAACTAACTAGTAACTACAGTGCAGCTGTGAAATAAATGTCGTAAATGTAGTGGAGTACAAGTATAAAGTGGCTTAAAATGGAAATACTCTAGTCCAACAACAAATTGGCTTAGGATGGCTGTTTTTTTTGAGCGTGTTCATCTATTTAAGGTGGAATTTCTTTTAAATAGCATTCTGTTGCCCTGTGCAGTAGGTAGTACATCTCTACCTGACTGTCTAGACAATTCACAGTTGCATCCTGGAGGAATGTCATTTCATTTAAGTGGCCAGTCAAGTTTTTTAAGGTCTCTGCCACCTCTTGCTTCACGGTCCGTGACTGAAGCATGCTGACTCACCCCTGCCTCATGACGGGACGCCGTCGTCTCTCTGATGATGGGAGGCGGGCTGGGTCTGCTCAGAGTAGCAGCCTTGAGCTACTGAAGACTGCCACCTATGTGTAAAAAAAAAAAGGGCAAATAAGAAAGGCCTTGGCTGCCACTGAGGAAAAGAGGGGGAGGTTGGTGCAGATGAAATGTGAAACAAAGACCACCTCCCCCACAACCTTCATCCCTCTCTCATGGCCCCGCCGCCCCTGGAATAGCCGGGGCTAGCGCTGGTGAGTGACATCATCTATATCTAATGTGATTGTGGGCTTGCAGAGGGGCAGCCAGTTTCATCAAGGGGCTTTGTTGGACATCACATCATGGGAACAAAACAGTCCTGCTTTATCTCAGCAATGCTGTCCTCCGGGCCAGCCGGCAGGGGTAAGGAACAGCAGAGCACAGCGTCCGTGTTCACACACACAGTGTTTCTCTGCATCATATTTCTTGTGAGAGTAAGAACAAAGGGGGATTCATAAGAAGCAGCTTGCCGCAGAGAGCCCTCCACTGGAGAGGAGCAGTCATCACTGTGACAAACAGAAATGACCTCCACATAGTGGAACTGTATGCAAAGCTGTGACTCAACCCTCACTGCCATGATCACAGCAGACTGCTGTCAGCTAGTTATTAGTGCAGCGTGTTGCCTTTCTTCCCCTGTTCAATCCTCACTACTGTACATTGCACAAAGCTCATTTATTGTATTAATTACATCAGAGAATAATTGTGTTAACTTGTGGAGGGCTCCGGAATGCCACAGATCATCAGTGCTACCTCTGAGTTCTATTCTGGAAAAAAAGGAGAGGGCAGCACTGTGATTCAGCAGAGCGCTGGTTCATAGACCTCAAACCACCTCCTGTTTGTCGGTTCTTTCCTTATTCGCGAGCCAGGGAACACTGCACATTTTTCATCTCAAAAGAAAACACACACACACACATATGCAGCCGGTTTACAAAGGAGAGTGTATCCACCTGCAGTGTCACAGAGGATTTGCTGTGATGTATTTAAACAAGACTCAAAGTCTGAAGTGCTGCTTGTGGCTCCTCTTAACACCACACACATTTAAAAGGTTCGATGGAATACTAAAATCCTGACTTAAAAGAACCCTGAGCCACAAAAAAAAGCAGTTTGTTCTGATCCTGGCTAGGGTTAGGAGCCAAAGGTATCACACTTAAGACTCCACGCATCATATGGACCCCCAGACAGGAGGAGCCCCCAAACCAAAGTGTTGGTGGAGGAGAGAGATGAGAAGTGCAAAATCCAGGAGACAGTGGGGTGACTTACTCCAAATTCACACCAGTGATAAAGTGTGGCCTGCGGCAAGCTGCCACACAATGTCTATGGAAAACTGCGACGGCTGCTTCTGCAGCGAGGTGTGGCCAAACTAAAAGTTGGGTGTAGTTTGACTTTTTGCGGCGAGGGAATACCCGCAGTGTTGATCTATGTTACGAAGAATTTCTTCCCACCTGAAACAAATGAAACACACATTTTTTGGTTCACATCAGTAGTATATTATATACTATATATAATGAAAGAAATGAATGGACAAGCCCCCCCGTTCGCGGAGAGATGTAGTTGCACTTCGCCGCTCCCCGGTGTGAATTTGGCGTTAGGCAAACCCAGCTGGGGTTATGCATCCACGCTGTGAGGGTTGGGGTGTGGGCACACTGCTCCAGGTATTAAAGGCCAAGGCAGAGATCCGACACTAAGTGGCGGGTTAGGGTTAGGGTAGGATATAAAAATATATTTTTTAAATCTCTTGGACTGCATGAATGTACTTGCAGCTGTGTAAATAATGACTGTCTTGAAGCGAAGGCGAAAGTAGGGGGACATTGTTACAGCAGTCCTAAAACCTTGGGGTGAATGGTTGAGTCTGTGGTGTCAGACACAGTTGACAACATTGGTTTCTTTTAACAATGACCATGACCTGAATCCAGAAGTTCTATCTACCTACTTATAACCAAACCCTATAGATTGCAGGTCAGAAAACACTCATATAGGTCATTTAAGAAGCCACGGCCAAACACCTATTTTATTGTTTAGGTATGAGGACTTATAGGACTTATAGGACTTATAGGACTCCAGACTCCGCTGCTTGTGATGCAACAAAAAAGTCTGGCTGCTCAGAGACAGAGAAAGAGCTTGAGACAAACCAGAGACATGCAATTGTAATGCTCGTGTGGTGGTTTAGGAGGATTGATGAGCGACATCCATCCACCATCTTAGGTCAAGCAGTTGATCGGGGCTAGACCTGCACAATGCTAATCTGATGGGGCCTCACACAGACACACGGAGCGCCTGGCCAGGACACAAACAGAAATACAGCCTATTAGACAGATGGTGGGACAGAGCTCTGCTTTCCGTAAAGATGGGGGGGGGGTATGAAGAGGAAGCGGTGGAAAGAGGAGTTATATGCTGTATTGTAGTACCAGCACTAATACCCAACCCCCTTGGTCCAGCAGGGAGTCTCTCTTTCTCTGCCAACACAAGGACACATCTCATGTGATTAACTGACAGAGAAGATGCAGGGTCTTTGTCTGGGTGTGAGAGGGAGAGGAGCACCTTGAGCAGCCAGCCTGCTGGGCGACAGCCTGCGGTGTGATCCCCATGTTTATGCTCTTTGTATTTAACCTTCAAGCCCTGCACAGTTAAGCAGCTACATCCCCCTTAATATAAGGAATACACAGGCTTTCATCAGTCTGGGATCAAAAACCTGCCGCACAGGCATGGTAAACAAAACCAATGCTGCACAGTAGCCTTGCATGTGTTAATATACCTGGATACATTCAGTGATTTGGTATTTGTGTGGTCAGAAAGGAGCCTAAACACAAATCTTCTTTTGTCTCAAACAGTGTAGAGGTAGGTTCATGTCCTCCCCAGTGTCTGGCCTGTACAGTAAGCTGCGATGGGAGAGGATTAGGACGTACACTATCTGATTTAATCCACTGTCAGGGGGAGGATTTCTTACCCACAGCTCAGCACCAGGAAGGTCTGAGCTTCTGCTGTCACTGACGATGACACTTTCCTTACGTTTCCAATTCTCCCAACATCACTGTGAAATGTATTCACTGTGCTTAGTCCCTCTTTTCACTGTTAATACTGATTCAAACGTGCACTAAACCTTAAAGTACAGATGCAGTACCTTTATAATAGCAGGCCAATATTGGCATACATCAATGTGTGAATGTTGACAGATATGCAAATATAAAATTACACCATTTTTATAGGCTGAATGTAATGTATTTAGAATAGTTTTTTTTCTATTCAGTGTATATGGGTTAGGTAAAGGAGTGAGGGTTGGGTTTAATATAGTCACATTTTTAATGACTAAAACTGCTTGAGTGTTTAACATTTACTATCATTTTAGATTGTAAATTATCCTCCCTCAGCACTTAATAAACAAATGTGAGGAGCCAAACCTTTTTAAGTGTTTGTGTTGAAAAGAAAAGGTGTTCATGTCTGCTGCTATATTGTTATCTCATTGTATTTTATTTGTAATTGTTTGGTTGAATATTGGTATCAGTGTCAAATTGGTCAGGTTCTATTTCTTACTTAATTAAAGATCATTGAACAAGAGATGTATTTCATATCATGTAGGTATATGTATATGGCTCAATTGAAAGTACTATACCAGTGTTTTTGCATCTTTTAATTCTTACTGCAGTTTGAGTATTTTGGACAAACATACTGTACAAAGGCTGTCCTCGACTAAAGAATTATTATGTCGACTAACACTCATACGATTTTGTCGACTAATCGATTAGTTGATTTAATCAACATCAAGTGAATTTTTTATACCATACAGAAATGAGTGTAAAGAATGGCTGCTTGGAACCAATCAAATAATCTTATTTGATTAGTTCCGTCTATGTTTTGTAAACTATTACACACATTTGATTTGTAAATGAAGTGAACATGCAACATCTCAGGTATGGTAAAAGGATACTTTACTTACGTACATAGTGACATTCTAAAGTGACGCAAGTAGCTTGTCCCATCAGATTATAGCTGACTTTCAGCCAGTAATGATAGAGTAGTCATCCACTTCTCAGTATAATGTATTTATAATGCAAGCTGCAGGACATATAGAAGCTGTCTGTATGTCTGCTCCAGCTGTCTTTTTTAAAGACTTTCCTTTGATCAGAGAGCTTTTCTGTTCTGCGGCAGGCCTTTGTCGCTACACATTTCCTGTCATCTCCTCTAGCATAACAGCTCAAGCCATAATGGTGTCACGTCAGCGTACAGTACAGCGCCTGTTTCATTTCCATTAGTGCTGTGACTCAGGCTCATATTGTTTGTCTGCGAACACAGAGGTTAATGTCAGGTTACTCAGCAGATCTGATGTTAAAGCGTTGGCTGCTCCCTCCAATGGAGATGGAGTGTTTTCTCCTGCACTCCATTGTCATGCCATGCCATATCCTTATTAGCATGCATGACATGCAGGAATTCACTTGGGCCCATTTGCATAAATTAGCCCTCTCTTTTACAGAGGGGAAAGGCCGCTGTAAGAGAGGAGCACTGGGTTGGGGAAGAGGGAGAATGATTTAAGGAAGAGAGGGGAGGGTGTAGTATTGCTCAGCCTGTTTATGAAAAGATATTTGGCAGGCCTCTTAAAAATGTCAGGCAAACTGTCCAGGTCTGTGATTAGGCACTGCCTATAATGTCCTGCCCTGTAATGGTATCACCTGTCCAGTCCAGACGCAGAGCAGTGCCGTGTTAGCCTAAAATGGCCCCAATCTGTCACGTTGATGGATTTGTCTCTTTGTCTTAACTCGTGCACTAAGTGCTGCTAACAGCTGAAATGCTTCAATCGTCAGCTAGTGACCAGGAAACACTTCCTATCCTCCTCTTCTTCCTTGAACAGTTTCCTACGCCTGTGACTGTCTCCCTTCCTCTTTCATTTTCCTCTGCGCTCTGTCCATCCTCCCTCATATTTACCCCCCTCACTCCCCCACATCCCGCATCGCTCTCTTTTACGATTCCCTTC
>CALSBV010012138.1:1763626-1804921 GCA_943590825.1 Bovichtus diacanthus
AGCACACACACACACATACGCACGTACACACCATCCCCCTTCACAGATATGGAGTCAGCAGCTTTCTCTTAACAATGACTGATATGCCTGCTGCTGTTGGACTGTTAGCTCGAGCTCACTGCAAGGTGCCTTACACCAGAGGCATGCTGGGAGGCAGCGGCCTGTGGACGTTAAACACAAGAAGGATGGAGGTTCAACTGCCAGACGCAGCTGGAGTGCTTCCTGCACATCCAAAAATACAGAAATATCTTGTTTTTATAGAAGTCCTATCACACATTACACAGTAAAACAGTATGAAAACAGATGTGTGTTTAGCATATCACTCATCTGCTAAGGCTGGTGCTGCAGGTATGATGTTTTACATCATAAACATGTGGCTGGCTATAGTCATATCACAGCAACAAATAAATTCAGCACGTTACAGTGAAATTAACATGACAATTAAGATTTTAGCCCAAAATGAGACCAACAGCTAACATAATTATTTAAGAATGCATTTACATTTCTTTGTATAGCATGGTTGGATAAATGTAATCACCACTACATGTAGATAATAAGGCCACAAGTAGTAACTTATAAACCCATCTGTGAAATATGTATAGCTGCCACGGGCCAGTTGAAAGACATTGATATATTAGACAGCTGTTTCTGTCAAGAAGAAGCCCCTCACTTAACAGTATTGCAATTAGAGAATGAAAAAAGACATTTATTTATAGCTATAGGGGGCCAGTGAATACATTGAAAAGTGAAGAAAGACGTGGGGTTTGTTTGAAAGATTAGGAAGAATCTCATAAGTGAACCTCGAGTTTCTGTACTTCCCAACAGAATTTTATTCCTGGCAAAAGTGGCGACATTTTTAAAGCAGCATTTACTGTAGACCTTAATGGTTGGAAACATCATTTACAGTTAACATAATAAAACAGTGCAGTTCATAGATAAAGTATGAAACATCTCAATGATTAAAAGAACAAGTGATCTCTGTTATTTATATTGTCTGGGACTCATGACGTCAGTGTTTCTTGCTTGTATGTGTATGTTCGCTGTGTAAAAATCATCATAAACACATGCAGCATGAACGCGTGGCCTCAATTCAATCGTAGATAGTATTATCCGACCACAGCTTAAAGCCAGATCCAGTTCAGTACAGTTGTTCTGACACATTAACTTCATCATCATTGAGTGGAGAGATCATTGAGTTTAGTTGAAATTGGGTGTTGGGTGTTTTACATTTTAAAGATCAAATTCTCATATCTCTTCTGTAATCAAATAATCCCTGTCTGTATTTTAGGGCCATGTTCCATTCAAATTGGCACAGTCACATCCTCCATTGTGCTGTTGAGTTCCGAGCCGCTAGCATATATCAGCTCTAATTTCACGCAGAATGCTTGGAAGTGAACAAGAAAGAAGTCAATGAAATATTGACTCTACCTGGTTTAGACCTTTACAAAACAAAAGCAACAACCTATTGCACATGTTTATTCATCTTCCTAAAAATCCACTAAACCAGATGATTTAATTCATTCTCAGACTCAATACGATGACCTCAAACTATTTTTTTTTACTGACATATTTGTGTCTCCTTGTACATACTGCTTAGTTGCTTTTCCAGGCGGAAAAATCCACAGAGCAAATTCTGTGGTTTTTGAAGCTTGATTACTAAAGAGGGAAAATCCTGTTTTACTAGTGGGGTGTCTGGCAGAGACCGTTGGAACTCTGGAAACTGCCGCAGTGCTCGCACAGTGTATACTGTCCACCTACTGTAGGGTAATTCATCTTCTTGTTTCCCCCAACACAGGCAACAAAATAATCAGTAAACAGTGGACTCATTAAAACCACATTGTGCCGCTCATCATCTACAACTGCAAGCTCTGTTATGTCTTGTAAGGAAAACTTTACATCACTCAGCCTCTGAAAAGGTGCTTTGTAGAGCAAACAATACTGTCTCAGATTCAAAGAGAACACATTGCAACTGTGATTGTGAGCACACCTTTTCTATGTGTGCGGTTGATTGCGTTCCCCGAGTGCCTAACAGTAATGTGTTTGTCACCAGAGAATGAACCGGGATAAAGCTGCAGCGATTGGTTGCTGGAGCCTGAGTAAAGTGATGAATGCAACCTAGTATGTACCTCAAGTGGATCTCCAAACAGCAGACAAGCCTCGTATTAAAGCCGGTTTCTTCTGGCTCCTTTCTCTCGTCTCTTTGCTCTGTGACAACAGCAGCAGAGGGTGGCCTGGACTTCTGCAGGCTCAGGAGTTTACCTAATTATCTGGCATTAAGTCTAAATGGAAGGCTTCCCTCTATCATCCCGCGCCACATGGCCACAACAGGGATAAGCCGCAGTCTTACAAACCATTAGGCTTTACAGGCACTTGACCTGAGGATGCAGGGCACTGACACAGAAAGTGAGGCTTCGGGGCCATGCCCTGATCGGGGCGCTTACAGTACAGTACACTGTGGGACACATTCAAATCAGTGTGTCCCAGTGAAGGTAAAACTCACTGGGACTGGGAAAAAAAAGTGTTATCAAAGCCATTTTTTAGTTGAAGGTCCCAGGCATAAGGGCGTAGCAGTAGGGTATCAAACCTCAATGTTTTGTTCATAGCACCACCAGCAGTTTTTTGTCAAGTACCAAAAGCTGGCTTAGAATGTGTGTTCAGATTTGTAATGTTGTTTACTTATTCTCTGATCAAATAGATTTTGATTATCAGTTATAAAAAAGAAAACAATATTTAACACATAAGAACTTTAGAAAGTATCAATTATCAAAAAAGTATTAGCTTGATATCAGTGTCAAAGGTTTTGCAACTGATAACAAAACAGTACTGAGGCAAAAACGCTAACGTATAATTCACCGAAGAATTATCATCACTTGGCCCTCCAGTATTGCGGATCACTACTGCCAACAGGAAATAAATGTAACTGAATGAATATAAAACAGCACTTGTGCTTAGACATCTTACCTCAAGTAAGTAAGGGTTTTGCAAATGCAAAGCAGTGACAAGAGTGGGTGTTGGCAAAACCAATGATATGACCAGAGCAGACAGTGGCAGACTGCTGGAATGTCCCACAGGTTGTTATTATGAACATGAGGCTGGAAACACAACCTGCTAACATCCCCAGAGCGCCAGATCTTATTTACCGCTGTATAGAATGTTCAGTGCTGACCTGATAAAAAGATTAACCGGTATTTTACAGTGTTTGTTTATGGTTGTTGGAGCTGTCAGGTTGTCTCACCACACTCCAAGTGATCTGAACAATGGCTGTGCTGATGGTAATGCTGGCAATTTCCCTGTTTTTTTGCAGGTCACTGCCAGGGGATTCGCACCATTGTTGCAGTTTGCCTACACTGCTAAGCTGTTACTCAGCAAAGAAAATATCCAGGAGGTCATCCGCTGTGCAGAATTCCTGCGCATGCACAACCTCGAGGACTCATGCTTTCGCTTCCTAGAAGCTCAGCTGCGCAGCGAGGAGGATGGCTTGCTGCTCTGCCACAAGGTGGCGGCGGAGGTGAACAACTCAGAGGATGAGACCATGCAGTCAGAGGCCGAAAAGCCCACCTCCCCGAAGGCACGACGACGTGCTGATGCCCTCACCTCCTTTGGGAACCCTGACGATGATCGGCTAGCAATGGCTATTCCCAGTGACTTCACAGATGGTAGGCTGGACTTTGATCGTCACGGAGCGTCCGACCTGCCGCGATGCCCAAAGTACAGGAAATACCAGTGGGCTTGCAACAAGCACAATAATGACACATCCTCACACACCAGTACCTCAGGTTTTCCAAGCACATTAAAGGAGAGCAGCGTTAGCGGGGCGGCGCCGGGGCGGGACAGGCTGCCTTTGGCACAGATCAAAGTTGAACCACAGATAGAGGAAGAGGCCATCTCATTGTGCCTGTCAGGGGACGAGCAGGACGTCAGGGATAAGGACAGTGTGACAGCCATGGAGATGGATAACCCCATATCTGTGGAGAGAACCAAGAGAACCATGTCCCCTTCCTGCCTCCGAGCCTTCTTCAAGAAAAGGATGGACCTCCCCAGTCTGCCCAACACATCACAGCAGCTATTCGCCAACAGACTTGTCTGCCCCCAGGACAAAGGAAACTCTCAGGGAGATCATAAAAAAGACTTCAGGCCTTTCACTGGGGAGCTGGGTCTTTCTGTTACACCCCCAAAGGATGTGGACGGTTTCCCTGCAGGGTTATCCCTCAAGTCCGCTTCCTGTGATGGGGTCTGCAAACAGGAAGTTGAGCTAGATCGCCGTAGTGTCATATTTTCCTCAGGGGCCTGCAACCGTCTGGGGACCCCAGCACATTCCTACCCTGGTGGGAACTCTTTGGAGATGGAGCTTTCTGAGCACATGCCAAAGGGCCTGTGGGCTGGAGCCAGCCAGTCCCTCCCCACCTCCCAGACCTATTCTCCCAGCACCACCTCCACTGAGCCCCCACTCCTGTGCCGCCCAAGACCCAACACCAGCTGCCCAGTGCCAATCAAAGTGTGTCCACGCTCACCGCCTTGTGAGACACGCACCAGGACTTCCAGCTCCTGCTCTTCGTACTCCTATGCGGAGGACGGCAGCGGAGGCTCTCCCTGCAGCCTGCCCCAATTTGAGTTCTCCTCCTCTCCATGCTCCAACGTGGCACGCTGCCTCAATGTAGACCAGCAGGAGCAAAGTGTGGGCGGGGATGCCCTTTTTAACCAGGTGCGGCCCAAGATCAAATGTGAGCAGTCCTACGGCACCAACTCCAGCGACGAGTCGGGCTCCTTCTCAGAGGGAGACAGTGAGTCCTGCCATGTACAGGAGCAAGGGCCAGAGGTGAGTGTAAAACATTGTCTTTCATTTGTAACACACAATGTACCCATTACACTCAATTCCACCATGGCTAATTATATCGCAGTGCCCTGCTCTCCAGGTCTGCATTAGCAGTCATTAAATCATCATGTAATTGAAGCAGAAGTGTTCAGTACAAGATTTACAACATCACCAAAGGGCACAGATGTGCTTTGATATTATTAATCTTCTTTATGCACTGCTGGAGATCTGTGTAATGAGTCTGAATATGTGAGCCCAAATGCACTAGGATAGCCTGAATGCAGGAGGCTGTAGTGCTGTTTTTTAAGCCTGTGATTGGTTCATCATCTAAGCGGAGAGTATGTGTGAAAAGCACTGCAGGTGATTGAAGGCTCAGGATTCTCCCAGGGTAGAACTACCCTCTGAAGTGATTCCCTCTGGCTCTCTCTGGGTTTCCCTGCCAGTGCCAACTACCCTAACTAGCACATTTTATCCCAGCAGAAACACTGACGACCTATAATCCGCCCCGACAAATATGCATATGATAGTTCTAGGTGAGCTTAGCCGACTTATAACATTTCTGATCTATCGACAATTAGCAGTGATAGCCAGCCGTAGTGAAGGTGTGCAGTGCGTCACAAAGGGAATACAACCAATACATTACAGCAGCGATGTGTTATGGCCATAAAGTTTTAATGGTCGCAGTGAGTTGAATGTGAGTGGGCGAGAGGTTCAGCTCGGTCTCATGGCGGCGCAGCTCGACAGTGCTGACAAGAAAGAATAGCCAATCCTCTAATCACCTCCCCTAATCCACCCAGGCAGACGGCCTCCAAGCTGCAGACTAGAAGACTGTTGTTGTTTACCACATAAAGATCAGTGAGGGAACCTCTAATTCACAGATGGAGCTCAGTGCATTTGTAATAATAAAAAATTAACAGATTTCCCACCTGAGGCAAAGTGTAGGGCATTAAAATAAATTTTCAAAGAATAGCTTTGATTCCTCATAGCGCTGCTATTTACTCATATTAATAATAAAAAATTCTGCATTCAGACCTTTGCTGTCAGTGAAAAACTTGTACCTCTAAAATGTCTCTCAGATCCTGTTAGGAGTTTGGAAAAGGAGTTTTTTTTTCCCCCTGGTTAAGATTTGAAATGCTTTTACAATAAATTGTACATCACTGTAATCAGTTATGAGGTTTTCTCATGAAACCAGCATTTTTATATATCTTTTTCTTGACTGTGACATCACATATTGGCTGTTGCAGAGCTTGAACTTCTGACCTTTTTGCTCCAGGAGGCTCCATGTTCCCACAGGCCTTCTTGTGATGTTAGCTGGAGGTGCAGGCTGAATTATTTTTGATGAGCTTGGTGAAGAGGGCCGTTCTACAGAGGAAGAGGAAGCTGAAAGGGATAGAGAGAGAGAGAGAGAGAAAGAAAGTGGTGTGTTGCCATGGTGATCAGATTGTAAGAGCAAAGTCAGTGTGTTGCAATGGTTGGAGATACATGACAGGATTTCACTTTTACGTGGAAAGAATTCAGTTCCACTGCACATACAGAGCTGCGAGATAAAGAGGCTCAGCACTAATGTGTAATTATTGCCTTCATAGCCTGGCACACAACACCCGTCGGCATTAGATTTATGGGCCTTTGAAGGGCCTGCTGAATGTGCCACTGTAAATGATGTGGGATTGATTTACAGCGCTGAGCTATCAACTGGGAGAGCAGCCCAAAAATGACTGGGAGACATTTTAGTTCACTTTGTCATTTCTTTGTGTAGGTATGACTGTGTTTATGTATGTAAGTGTCAGCCATTGTTGGCGCCCCATTTCTCCACACAATATCCTCTGTCAAATCTCTATTGATTTACACAGGGTTATCTGCCAGCTTTCCACTCACTCTCACAGGCTGTTGATAAGACCCTTCATGAATAAATGTTTCACTGCTCCACCGTTTATTGCACCAGCGTTAAATCGGAGCTCACAGAGAGATACTTTCATAGTGAAGCTCAGTGTTAGGTACCTCTCCCTTGGCCTTTATGTGGAGAAGAAATGCTACCTCATGCTTCCTGGGCCACTCAATTTTACTACCACCCCTTTCTGTAATCCGGTCGTACAAACAAACATGGCTGGCCTTGCTGTGTTTGCAGAGCAAATGGCAGAGGGGAGAAGCAGCTTTGGTAAAAAAAAAAATAGCTTCAGATCTGGACTGTGGACTTGACACAGTGGATCCCGATGAGGAAGGAAGTTGTTATGGCAGTCTGACCATCTATTCATTCAAGGTAGCCAGAGTCACTTTAGGTCTCTGGGCAGCTCCTGCTCTGTGGTTATGGGCTGTTGCGTTCATATGAGCCACGTCTGAGAACTATCAGCAGCTTCGTACATCAGACAGAACAATCTCCTTAAAAGAGAAACTAAGCAATTTTTGAAAGAGGATAAGCACAAATTAAAAGTTGGACCCAAAGTTGGTCCCAAGTGTGGCTTTGTAAGGGGATTGATGTGTTGTCCCACTGTGGTTTGGATCTGGCTCAGGTCTTCCTTGTTATGACAGCAGTAATATATACTGCTACGTACTACAGAGCAGCAATGATAGAATGAACTCTTATTATATTCAAAGAAGATTGTAAATAGTGTGTAGGAATGGAAATGTTCTTGATATTTTGGAGCTAGAATATTTTAACATAAAAATGAAGCGAGGGATGAAATTGTAACTAAGACATTAGAAATAAAAGATTCAAATGATGTCTTTCATCTGGATGAGCAGGCTACAAGCTGTGCCAGTTGGATGTTGGCTATATGGGGACTGGATAGAGGATGGGGAGTATCTTTTACTGGTGGGTGTCAGGATTAAGTAGCAACAGATATAGTTATCTATCATTGAATACACTGCTACAGCCTTGGTGTGGTATAACAAGTAGCCTATGATGGATAGCTAATGTTAGCACACTTTAGATTAGCACACTTTAGATAGATATTGCTGTGTAACTGAGTCACTCAATTGACTCCTTGTGCTACTGTTACACTATCTTTTATCATTCATCATTATCCCATAGTTGCCACAAAATGTTAGCTGAATTCATCTGCAACAAAACACATTCATGCTAATGTAAACCAATCTTTTAGCAAACTTTCAAGAGGTATTATTGTGTTACTGATAACACTGACTCAGTTTGCTGCCCCTTTATGACTAATGACGTGCATTTATCACTTTCCTAGAATTGCCACTTTCAACAAAAGGTTGAATTTATAAGCAATTCATTGTATTCTTGCTCATCTGTGCACTTAGGAATTTTGTCACTACAGCTTTACTTGGTTTGGTATAACTTATGCTTTGGTATCTAATGTTACCAAACTAACTATATAGCCAAGCCAACTAGGCTATGTTTTAGCATTTAGCCTACCATCATCCCAATTGGCAAATTAATATTAATAAAATCCAATAGCAACAAAACAGATTTCTCCTTGCATGCTCATGTTGGCTATCTTATAATAAATATTGTTGTTGGTTCACTGACTATATCTCTTCTTTACTGATGTTACATTGACACTAAGTTGTGAGCACATATCAAATGGTAAATGGACTGCATTCATATAGTGCTTTTCCAATCTTTGTGATCCCTTAAAGCACTTTACAACACACACATTTACCAATTCACACACATTCAGAGTCAGAGGCTACAAGGTGCCACATGCTCATCAGTGATAACCTTTCACACACACTCACTGTTGGCCATCAGGAGCAATTTGGGGTTCAGTATTTTGCCCAAGGACACTTTAACATGCTGACTGCAGAGGCTAGGGATTGAACCACTGACCCTCTGACTGGTGGATGACAACTACACCTCCTGAGCCATCATTCTGGCCACTGTGTCTGTTTTTTTTTAGCAAAGTTACATAGACTTAGGCTTACTGTAAGGGCCTACATTTCAGCTCTTTTGCCACAGCTTCCCACCAGAACCCCATGACAGGTCTCAAATTAGGGAGGAGTTTGTTGTTGTGTAGGATCGGACAGCGCTAAAGGAGAGTTCTCGTGCTGAGACTTTACAACTGTACCCAGCAGCATCTCGGCGGAGAATGTATCATGCGTCTATACACGGCACCATTTGCACCTGCAGTCTGTCTCCTTCTCTCTTTGTGTTTTTCAGAGCTCCAGCTCCTGGTTGCAGCGTAGGCGTTGAGCTCATTCTAGCGTATCGTCTGGCCACAGCGGTGAAAATATTGATCTCAGAGCAAGTGGGAGGAATGAGGAAGTAGTCCTGATACATCAGCAAATTGTTGTTGTTTTATCAGGCAAAACATGAAATAGAGAGTGAACGTTTGACAGGAAGTGCACAGACCTTAATATCAGTTCTGCTATGCCAGAGAACCTCTGCTCTACTCTAGATATGACGTGGCTGTGGTCTGAGTCCAGTTGCCATTCATAATGTTTGCTGTGGAGTTGCTTATTTGTTTAAGTCATATAAAATAGTCATAATAGATATCAAGGGATTTTCCCCTTTCACTATGGGCACTATGGGTAATTTATTAAAGCAGTATGACAACATCTTTCATAGTTAACCGGAAAATAAATGTTCTTAAATAGAGTAAATCTAGTTTTTTAATCATAGTATAGTAAATACAGTATTGTTTTAATGATGTAATGGAATACAAACACATGGCATTAAAAATGTGATGATAAGTGTGCCTGAATGGGAGTAGATTTGAGTACAGTATCACAAAGGAGTGTGAAAGGAGACTTATACAATCTTAAAATTACAGGGATGTTTGCCCATTCATTTCCTTCTGAAATCTGCATTTAACAAATGCGTTGCATATAAAAAGTTACACAGGAAGCCTTATTTTGGAGCCTACGGAGTACGCAGAGGGAGACTTGTTCAAATTGAGCAAGAGGAGTCTATATATCTATATTTATCTAGCTTAATACATTTACAAAAAATGTAGTATCAAGGTAATGAGATACAGTGCCTCTTCATTACCCCCCAAATCGCCCCTGGAGCTGCATTTCTCTGGAGCGCTGAGTGGAGCGTGACAAATATAGAGACCAAACAGTAGAGATATTTAGAGAGTGTGTTTAGTGTGTGATTAGGATGGAGTGGAGATCCCCAGGATGCTGCTGCAGCTGAGTTACAGCATACTTTACAGTGCGTGGGCCCTCAGGGCCAACTGGGGCACATAAACTACTCTATTCCTCTGCAGGGCCTTACATCCTGTAGTAGTCCTGGAAGAACGGAGACATTTAGCATCCAGCTCCCTTCCAGTGGTAATCTGCAAGATTCTTGTTATGTTGATTTTGGCCACGCCGTCGCAGCTTGGCTGCTAGTGCTGTGGCGTTTTTGCTCTCAAATGTCCAGAAATAACTTGGCCATCAAACACGGTGTCCACTACTGTGAGTTTGGTGTTGTGTTGTTGTTGTTGGTTTTTTTTCAGTTGATGAAGTTTGACACTTTTCTCGAATTAACGACACATTTCTTCTTGCGTATATTCCAAACAAACTGTTGCTGCTGCTGCCAGTAGCATTAGAAGATGTTTCCCTGGAAATGTCCACATGACACTGAATGGTTCTTACGTTAAAAAAGCTTTACATGGTTTACATGATATTATTCATGATTACATCATTCAGTAAGAGAGCAGCAAAACAGTCATTTATTTATCTGAGGATGTTGCAGATTACTACTTCACCACCCGGGACAGAAGAGCTACTGCCAACCCTCTCCACATTATCTTAGATCTGACTCAGGATATGAGTGTGTGATGCTTCTTTATAATCCCATTTACAAGCATGTGAGATGTAACAGGGTTAATTACAGAGATAGCATGAAACACAAATGTGTGGAATTCTTTACCTCATATAACAAGATAAGATCTCATTTGAGTTTGGATAAGATAGAAGAGCAATATCACACAGACCCAGAGGTGGCCGCAGCTCTCCTTGTAGACAACAGCTGCAGAGGATGTGTCTCGTGTGGAGGCCCAGGGCCTGTGTGAAGGGAGTTACAGCTTCGGAGCAGGCCGAGAGACTGCAGGTGAGCGCAGAGCACAGTGACCCCTCTTGGGCCAGGTCATCCATTGAACTGTCCCAACCAAGTACGACTCACCTCAGGGCTCCACCTGCTGCCCAGCCTCACACACACTGCACACATATTCTACTTAACCAGCCCCAACAGCTGCAATGAAACTTAAAAGTTGTTTTTAAGTGAAAAATATGACACGATTGGATTAGATCATTTCAGCATGCAGGAAGAATGTCATAATGTGTTCGGGAAATAGATTTCTTTACTTTTTTTCCGAGAGTGAAATTGAGAAGCAGGGGGAAACAACTAACCTGGCTCTGTCTAAAGTTCACAAATGCACCGACCAGCACCTCTGAAGATCACTGAATAAAACATTGCTCCTTGTGTGTTTAATCTGTGCACTAACAGATATGTTAAAGTTGATAAAGGGGTGCTAATATAACTATTTCTTCATCCACTCAGTACTTTTGTGCAGTGCCTCCAGCAGGCTTAAACAAGTGAAGTACAAGCTGTTAATAAGTCAGCTTTAGAGGTTTCTTTTACAGTATTTGGTTGTATTTTTATAGTTTATTCCTCCTATGATATTTCATTGTACATTGCTAAAAAGAAGTCCAATAGAGAAAACAATCTGTGCATTCAGAAGATCAGACAGGTTATATCCACAGTTCATCAAAGGAATGTATTGAATGAAGAATAACAAATCCAAAGTCCCATATCATCTCACCTCTTTGACAGAATTGTTCACTTGTCCGACATAAATAGTATTTGTTTTAGCCTGAATTTGGGACTTTGAAACGTCGATACTTTTCTATTAGTGCAGGGTGTCGGAGGGGCTGAGGTCCTGATGTCAGACGAGCCCTACTTTTTGCTCTGTACCCCATTTGCAGCATAATGACCCAGAAAAAAAGAGCGTCTGACGCCAGGAAGGAGAAACAAAGAGAACTGAGAAAGAATGTACAGTTTAGATTGAATTTATGACCACTGTTGAAGCCTATTCTGTCATCCCAGCCTTGCTGGTGAACTGGGTCTCATGGTGAAGCGGCTAAATTTATCCTTCCCCTGCGTACCGGTGACTGGTGGATGAGGGGGGGAGAAACCATCACAAGGTCGCAGCGTCTCCTTCTTCTTGTTTTTCTAGCCTGGTTTGGCCAAAGATCCCATCAGACCCTGCAGGGGAAGCTCTAACGTCTTTGAGCGCCGTGCATTATAGTACACAAGCTATCTGATCATAAACAGAGTCGTCTCCTGCTCTGCTTTAGATGAATCTGGCAGCTCGCACTGATGTCTTACAGCTTTCCCCCACTCCTCTCTGTGAGGCTGAAGTTGTCATTGCCCTGGCAAAGTAGCGAGAGCTAGTATGGCCTTGAAAGCTCGGGTCATTATTTATTAATTTGTCTGCATGTAGATGTCGAGCTGAGATGGGAAATAGGGCTCCTGGCGGCTCAGAGGGCTGCACTTCTAATGAGGAAATTCAAGCCATTTTCTCTCCCAGGGATAGATTGACGTCTAGATTTGCTCTTCGCTGAGGAGTAATTTCGATTCTGTCATGAGTGCGCACCTTGCTTATCCCCCCGGGTGTGATGCTTACACCAGGTGATGCCTCAGCCACGGCTGTGGAGAAACAGAGCTCTGCTGCAGCCTATGCATGTAGTCATCTGAGCGGTCCCGGGGAGCATGTGGCCGGCTCAAGTAGCCAGGTACAGTGGGAGTGTGGAGTCACATCGCTTGCTCCTCTTTCTCCTCTTTCTCCTCTTTCTCCTCTCTTCCTCCTTTGTTTGACTTCCTGTGCTCCTCAGAGGCAGCCACAGGGAAGGAAAGGGAAAGCGATAGGAGAAAGAGATCTGCAGCTACTCGCATCTCTGCCAAGCTCTACAGCTGCCTTCCTTTTGGCTCTTTGTTATGCCTCCACTGCTTCACTCGTTGCCTAAAGCTACAGATCCCTGGTGCACACAGATACCGCTGGGGTGGATCTGCCTATGATGTGCTTATCATAAGGTTTGCCATCACCGGAGGGAGAGAGGCAGACTTATTGTCGCTCTGCAAACTGAGGAGGGAGAATCAACACATACAACCTTGACATAGTGTCATATCAGTGAAGGGATATTTTGACGGTTCTCTGATTCTGCTTCGCACTGCCAAATCACTGCTGCATTTATTCCACTAATTCTTTTGTTCTGCAGTGGATGGAAACTGCTTGTAGAAATCACCTGACACTGACTGAACAGGTTGACAAGTCACTGCCCCCCCAATCTGTCATACTGGCACCTTTCCAGATACTAAGGGACAGATGGAGAGGGACTCTTTTCTTGGATCACCTTTCCCCTCTGCTTGAGAATGTGCTACATGTTAAATATAAGGCGGAGAGAGCTGAAGGCTCACTAAGCCCTGCTCTGTGAGGCACGTGCAGCAGGGCTCTTTTGCCATCTTGTGGTCGAGTGTAGTAACTGTCCTAACGAGCAGACACGTTCTCCTCTATGAACCTGGTCCATTTAGTCATAATCCCTCATTTATCTCCCTCATTTAATCACATACACACACAAACACACACACACACACACACACACATACACACACACACACACACACACACACACACACACACACACACACACAAGATGTTAAGCCAATCAGACAAGTAACGGAGGTTTTTGTTGTTGTTTGTTTTGAAATTGAGTTATGAATTAAGTGACTGCACTTCCAAAGTATGTAGTCCGGTGTGAGCCACTAAACTAAACATAGACGTCTAAAGTGTTTAATTAAAATACATTAATAAATTGATAATATTATCAATATGATAAGATATGATATGATATATGTAAAAAAAAAAAAACTGACTGATTAAAGAGCAACTTAATACTCAATCCACTCTTTTGACTTAGCTAATCATATTCACAGTCACTTTATTATACTATATTATAGGAAAATAAAGGAAAAATATATAATAGTCATAAGCTAAAATGATTTTGGACACAGTCTGTACTGTTCATAACAACAGGCAACATTCTTTAAACAAGAGAAAGTCCAGTAATTCTGTCCAAACGTGAAAGGCAGTTTGTTCCGATCGCTGCCTCTCTCCCCTATCAAGACACATGCAAATAAAAATAGAAATCCAGTGGAAATCCAGGTAAAACATCACGTCTATGGGAGTCACTTGTGAAATGCGAGCCGTTATGTTGCAAAAGAAGTTAGTAAAATGTAATTATGAGTTGTTTCACAGCATTCTCCACACTTCCAGCTATATATCACTCTGGATAAATACAAAATCCTGTGCATTTTAGGCACATTTAAAGATATTTGGGTCTAAAAAAGTATCAGAATCCCATCTGGAGAACCCACCATGTGCGATTTCTGTGCATTTGTATAATGCAACCTCCTCCAAACAGTCCCAAAAACACTACCAAGTAAACAACCGAGGTGGCAGCTACTATGTGAAGGTGGCACAGTGGCAGATGGGGTGTTAAGTTGTTCTTCAAATTGTGGATTTATAAACTCAAAGTAAAACATTTAAGAATAGTATACCCATACACGTTTCACTTATTTCTATTGATGAGTGTGTTGGCTTTGTTGCACCTGTTTCAGAGCAACAACTTGCATCCTTCTCATTCTTATTTCTTATTTCACCCTGAGCAGAGGTCTGATCAGCCAAAATCACTGAAAACATCTTTAAATCTTAAAATGGCAAAAAAAACAAAAAAATTTAATTTGCCTTTTTTCCGTTTGCTTGTACTCATGTGTCAGAATCAGATTCCATCTCACAATTGTTTGTTTGTTTCCTGCTTTAACATTTACAGCTTGGCAAATTTAATGGGTTTCTTTTCTATGAGTTTAATAATACATCCTTAGTCATCAATAAATAATTGCCTTTAAAATAAAAATGGATTATTGGATTAAACACTGCCAAAAGTATAGAATTATTTCAGCGGCAAGAAAGATGACCCTTTTGTATCTATTTTCTATTTTGTACATTATGGGCAACTTTCGTCCACCTTAATTTATGCTCAATAATTTTTTTTAAAAATGTGTTTAAATACCATTAATTTGTTTTATACATAATGTCTGGTCTTTCTCTTACTTTTCCAGGTGAAGCTGCCTTTCCCTGTAGATCAAATCACAAATCTTCCACGGAACGACTTCCAAATGTTGGTGAAAATGCACAAACTGACCTCGGAGCAGCTTGAGTTCATCCATGACGTGAGGCGGCGGAGTAAGAACCGCATCGCGGCGCAGCGCTGCCGCAAGAGGAAGCTCGACTGTATCATGAACCTGGAGTGTGAGATCAGAAAACTGGTAAGTCGACTGTTTCCACCAATGCTATGACTGTCAGAGACTGTCATCTGTCCCGGAGACTCTCCTCTCTTCATCAAACACCGTGTCAATTACATCAAGCACCACCTGAGCAAAGAAAAGGAAACGATGATGTGATGAAATACTTTTCACTGTTCTCAGATGGGCTGGCTTTGTTTAGCTCCATTCAATCAGCACTTTCACACCTTGAGAGTGCCCTCCGGTCACCCTGCTGAGTGTGTGGAGCAGTGTGTGTGTGTGTGTGTGTGTGTGGAGCAGTGTGTGTGTGTGGAGCAGTGTGTGTGTGTGTGTGTGTGTGTGTGTGTGTGGAGCAGTGTGTGGGATGGTGAAGCTCTGCAGGCAGCTGGGGGGGGTTTGTGATGGGTTTAAAAGTGAAAGTCTTTGATTTGCTGTGTCAGCCTTTGGAAAGAACAAAGTGCTTGTGCTTAAGTCCCACAACAGTAATAACAATATACCTTCTTTTTTTATTGTAAAGCACCTTTCATACATAAGATGCAACTCAAATGACTCACAGACTGGCCAGCTGTATGCAGTGAGAAAGAGTGTTATGATGAAGAGGAAGACGATCCTTTCAGCTGACTTCCTGCTCACACTTGACATTAAATCCCTTCCTAATGCACTTCTAATGTATCTTTCCGTACCTGGGACCTTTCAGAACCTATGTTAGCTCTGGTACCTGTTCTTGTTGCATGTCCACTGAAAGATGAGGAAATAACAACCAGAATATTGTGAAATGTCAAACCTTTTACCTCAATAGCTTCAGCTTCTCCGCGCTCTCATTATCAGCGCATGCTTTGCGGCTGGATTTCTAGTTGAGCTCCAAGGCAGGGATATTTGAGTGAGCACACTCTAAATGTAAACATTGTGCACTAATATTCCCACAATGAAATTAATTCAAAGTGTTCATAGCATGATATTACAGGTTTACACCACCATGCAATGTTATGTCTTATAGAAGTGAAAATACAGTTTTGCAACACTCCACCTGTCTGTAATGGTTTTAAATGAAAATGACTTGAAACTGTGTAAACTCAGTTGTGGTTCGAAGTGTCCTTGGGCAAGATGAACCCCAAATTTCTCCAAATGCCATGGCCAACGGTGTGTGAGTGTGTGTGAATGTTTATTTCTCCCGATGAGCACCTTGTATGTATGAATGTGTGTGTGAATGAATGCTGACATGTGTTTTAAAAGCACATTGAGTATTATGTGGTCATTGCAAGACATTTTTTGTTGTCTGAACAAATACATTGGTCATTTGTTCAGACGCTTTGAACTTCCGATTGTTACCTTGTTACAGCTCCCTCTAGTAGGTTTGGAAATAAATAAAGACCCTTTTCTGACTGAAGCAAATCAAGAAACTTTTGTGCCTTAACCACAGGAGGTAGAAAACATTCATATGCATAATTATTGTTCTTGAAGCGAGACAAAACCAAACAGGTGATTAAAGAGGCAGACATGGAACAAGATACATGTGTGACGAGCGGCCGTTAAACAGAGGATAGGATAAGGATAAGGAACAGAAATTCATGCTTATTTGGTTTGTTAGGAGAGGATGTGACCAATGACACATATACACATATAAATGAAAGGAGTGAAAGAAAAAGTGAAAAAGAAGATAAATCAGTGCTGTCAGAACAGTTCATTCCAACAGCTTTCAAAGAAACTGACAGTCAATGACATGCTGATGATAGGCTCATCGGATCAGAAACCCTTCATGTGGGTGGATTTGGAAGGCTGTGACAAAATGACATAGTTTGTCTTTTAGGTTGGAGGACATGCTGAAGAAGGAAAGATCGTCACCTTTTTTCCCACTGAAGTCAGATATCAGTGGGTGTTGGTGGGTTTTTGTCCAGCGGCAAAGAGGTTAATGGTTCTGGAGGTTCGGTCCCACAAACAGACAGACAGGCATAAGCTAATGGTAGTGCGAGAGTATTTAGGTTTTATTGAATGAAACTCTGTCTCACAAACCGCATGTGTGTGTGTGTGTGTGTGTGTGTGTGTGTGTGTGTGTGTGTGTGTGTGTGTGTGTGTGTGTGTGTGTGTGTGTGTGTGTGCAGGTGTGTGAGAAGGAGAAGCTGCTGACAGAGAGGAACCAGCTGAAGGCGTGTATGGGTGAGCTGTGGGAGAACTTCTCCTGTCTGTCCCAGGAGGTGTGCAGGGACGTGCAGCTGAGCCCCGAGCAGGTCCAGTCTCTACACCACTACTGCCCTGTGCTGCGGCCCGCCAACTCTACTGCCAGCATCAACGCTGCCCACGAGCCCAAGCCCGCCCCGAGCCCCACTACCAACACAACCACCAGCATCGACCTCACCACCCACTCGGGCTCGGCCACGCCGGAGCCCAGCTTCCACGGATCGCCCGGCCCATCAGAGAGCGAGCCTGACTCGGCCATCAGAAACGGGCCAGACGGAGATATGGACGGCCAAGACGCCAGCATGTACACAAAGTCAGGCCTGGCAAAATCCAACCAGACGGTAACGGTGGATTTTTGCCAGGAAATGACTGACAAATGTACAACTGACGAGCAGCCAAGGAAGGACTGTAATAAGTAGTGGTGGTTCTCTGTGTTGTTTTTGATGTTTCTTTTTTTTTTATTATTATTTAATTTCACTCTTCTGACAAACCCTCTCTCGGGGTTGCTGAGACAGTCAGCCTCTGCCAGTGTTCATTGAAAAAAACAAGCTTTGTTTGTATTTATGTCTCTTTTTTTTTTTTTTTTTTTTTGAACGGTTGACACTAAAGTTGTCTTAACAGCAGCAATACTGTTCTCCAGGTATTCTCCTCTTACCATGACAGAGTGGGAACTTCTCACCAAACACTTACAATGGTGCTATCCTCGCCCCAACAGCAACCTCTACAGTGGAGACTCTGTTCTCCATGTGTCACACATCACAACTCAAAGTCGAACCTCATCGGACCTAAACAGCAGCTCTCTTTGTCTCTCTGTGTACCAACAGTATCTCTGTTCCTGCCTTCTTCTCTCTCTATTTCCCACTCTGTCTCTATCAATCTTCTCTACCTCTTTCTGTCTCACTCTCTTTCTCTCTGTCTGTCTGTGGTTCTTCTCTCACTATATCTCAGTGGCCCTTTTTGTCACAGCAATTCAAACTCAGGAAACACAAAAAAAAAATCCTCTGAATGTTCAACATAATTCATGAAAAATGAGAATACAGTTTCTGAACAGGAGGAAGTTACGATGCAGTTAGACTGTAAAATGTTCATATGCAAAAATGTTTTCAAGCGTCTGGCATTTGTATTTCTGTACAGGAGAACTTTTTACAGGCTGTAACCGAAAACATTCCTCCTTTGCCTTCCTCAGCACTGAATTGAAAGGAAAAAAAAGGTTTTTTGCAGGCGGTTAAATGGCTATTTTTATTTCCCACTCATCAGCAATACCATTGTATTTGGATGTTGTAACGGTGACTTTCAAGTGCTTGTTTGGCAGAAATGTACATAATATGGAGCATGATGACTGTAACAGTGATTTTGTACAGGTAGAGGCTTAGACGTTTCTTTTTCACGGGGTTATATCAAGCACCTTTTTGCTAAGGGAAAATCTTTGCTTTGCTGTTTCCTGTCCTGCCTAACGAACGTTCCCCAACATGGTGGGCGTTCTTATACTCAGGAAATCAGCTTGATACATGTAGACACACACATGCAGTACATATAGACACATACGTCAACAAACATGTCAGATTTGGAGCCCCATGCATGTATAAAAGTTCAACATTCAAGATGTGTTTTTACACGAGGCTCAGGCCAGCTCTTCTCCCCCTTTTACTCCTCTTTAAATGTGAAAAAAGAGTTCTGCCTTGTGTTGTTTGGAGGAAATCTTATTTCTTATCAGTATTTTGAAGATGCTATTTGTGTACACTCTCGCGGACATGCTTTGTTTTTTTTTTCAGTGTTGTCGTTTGATGTTCAGAGACAGCAAAAAAGCGCAGCCAACACATAGGTGACGCTAAAAACGCTCAAATTGATCCTGAATGAAATGATAAAAAGAAAAAAAACGTTGACTTCAGTCCTGCACTTTGTTTCCGGCCCCAAGCACTCAAAGCCATTTAGCACTTCGATAAGGGTCTTTGTCTTTAGACCTCTTAAAAGTCTCAGACTGGAGCACTTAAACTGGCACTTCAAGAGGAAACAACTTGTTGATATGATTACATAAATGTACAACAAAAGATATCTCTATGAAGAAAAAGTATCTGAAAGCTAAACATAAAAAGAAACTAATGGATTAGTATAAGAGTGTTCACACCTTATATCTGTATTTCTTTAGGAATTGAATAAGCTCATTCAAATTTCATTCGACGTGAAAGCAGTGTATGTGTAGATTGAGTAACAATCATATAAGATAGTGACACGTTTGCCCTAATTGTGCATTTGTTTGAACATCCTCCTTTGTGATGTGCATGCATGCTGCCTATACCTATAGGCCTAGTTAGTTTGTCTAGCTTTTGTTTACCTCGTGAGTTCTCTCTGCAGCAGTCTGCTCTTAAACTGATATATTTTTTACATTTTTATGTATAAACAGGCAAGACGAGCTGAACTATGCTGACCCTCACTAGAGGCAGGCTTTAAGTACAAGCAGGGCCGCACTCTAGCATAAGGTTGAGTTCAATTGGAATGTGAATCTTTATTCATTGCTCTTTAAAGCCCCAATCCAAAATGGCGATCCCTATTCGCGTATCAGAGAGCTGATGTAACCTCGCCACTGTTCCACGAGCTTCTCTACATCAATGTCGTCTCATTGAGTGTTTTGTCCCATCACATGGCCTTTCTGAAACCGAGAGATGTGATCCTGAAGTTTACTATCCTTAGTCTAAAACAAAAGCATGTTTACTACAATACTCGCTATTAAAAATTAAAGCCATTGTGATTTATAAAAAAAAAAAAAAAGCTTTCATCAGCGTTTATGCGGAATTATAGCAAAAGTATAAATGTTTTCAGCAATACAAATAAAATAATATAAAATAAAATCTCAATGGTTTGGAAATGTAACTGCTGCTCTAAAGCTCCGCCCCTTCTGATGACATCATACATTCGAGGTAGTCTGACAAGTGGGCACGTTTTTTTCTTACGTTAGCCTCTTCGCATCAGTCTACATAGTGAAATTTGAAGAAGAAAAAAGACAAAATCACTTTAGCTTCTGGAAAATAGTATAACAAAAAATGCAACTTAACCTTGTGTGTAGTGTGGTTCATGCACTGCCTTTACATTTACTCTGTTAAAATCACAAATTGTTCAAATTCTAATGGAAAGTGCTGTAGCAAATACTCATGTAGTTTAGAATATGGACAGTAAACCTCACAAAGCCATATATAGCAGGTCAAATGGAGGTGCTACTAAGATTAGCCACAGTCCAGCATGCCACCTTCTCCCCATCCAACTTTGGGTGATTCTTGTTTTAATGTGTGTTTTACGCAGAACAGGCTGAAACTTTTATGAGATTATTTTTAATTCCTGAAAATGTAAAATGTTGGCCAAATAAGTCTGGGATTGGGGCTTTAAAGTTTGGATGAAATGTTTAGAAGTTCTCCCCCTGACTTTAACTAATGTACATTTTAGATGTAGTTTAAAATATAATGTCTCATGTGAGACTGTTTCTGTTATACAGCAAAAAAAAAGTAAGTGTATTTTATAAAACTGTCTTTAAATTCTTTAAAAGGCAGGTACATAGACCCAAACAAAGACACATACACACACATGTATTCATACAATACACACGCGTTCCTTACGTTGTGGCACAGACTGGTGTGGTTTTTCGTGTTTGTTCAGCCCTTTATCCAATTTGCGCTCTTTTTTCATTCTTTTATGCATATTTACTGCAGCAACATAGTATTCACCACATGTAGAGATTCTACCAGGTTCAAGCCAGAACAACTCAAGTGGAACACATTACATGACAGACGCTTCTTTCCTGCAAATGTTATGAAACTTGTTTTCTATTCATGTACTTTATCATTTGCTTTATCTTAAATCGAGGAAGCCCGGTGTGGCATTAGGGAGCACCGACTTTGACTTTCTGTTTGGAGATAAAGAATTTGTGAAGTTTCTGTTGTAGCAAAACTATTGTAACAAAGGCCCCTGGGTGTCTCCTCAGATGTCCGAATAATACTACAATGATCACATTCTTGTTTTTGCATAACGTCATTTCTGTTCTACCTATTGAATGTTGGTAATTGAACTTAACAACCCTTAGACTCCTGAAGAGCTGAGATGAAGAGAGGATACAATAAAGCCCCTGAGGTGCTCTCTCCACTCACGCATGCTTTGTGTCTCCACCTCGACGCTCTTCAAGTCTTTGTCTAGTCTGCATGTATGTTCAAAGCGCAGTAATGGGCATCCTCAACATTTCCGCTGTTGTGTAAGGGGTCAGTTCAAGTTACAAAATATATATATATATTATCACTTATGTCTTGTGATTTCTAGTCATGCAGAAAGTTTAGGTTTTATTCGTCCGTGCTTTGGGATACCTGTCTCTTGAGATTCTGCCGACACAGTGGAGGAACTGTGCTTGTGGTGCTCACGTCACTGAAGAAATGCAACATTTCTGTGCAGAAGTATTGTCCTGTTACTCTGAATAATCACATTGCTGTGAACAGTGTTTTCTCACACAATAACCATTTTGGTGAATAAACCATAACTATATGCATGGCTAGATTCTAATAGAGGTAAGTGACAAAATATGTTTTTGTCATTTGGGTGAACTAACCCTTTAGTGTCTCAGGGTGCCAAGCATTTGAACCTGCTCTCTACGTATATCACTCTGAGGCAGACTTTTTTTTGTTGTACTTACTTTACTTTAGTACTTACTTTGTTTGAGAATCAAATGAAAGCCCCTATAACATGATTTGTAATATTACTTAAAGCTGCATTATTTGATTTTTCCCGCCACTTGGGGTCAGCAAAAGAGGTGTGAAACACAACACTGACGTGTTATCACTTTAAAAAGTTTGAAGTTTGAAGCAAAGAGTCGCCTACTTTCACAATGAGCAACAATATGATTCATTTGGAGTCGTGTTTGTGTCCACCAGTTGAATATAAGTCCAATCATGACTTTCCTTTTAGCTCATTGTTTTTGCTCTGTAGCTGCTAAAGGCTCCACTATGATCACCAGCTAGTATCTAACTTTGTATCCATGCCATGTGGTGCCCGGCAAGAAGTGCACAATGACTTTTTTAAAGATTTTTTTGTTTGTTAAAAACAGCTACCGGCTGCTGCTGGAAACAAGATTGATGAGAGCAGAATTTGCTGGTTGGAAAACCCAAAATAATGAGCTAAAAGAGGCTAAAATGCTCCACAGAGATGAAGGGAAAAGTCGTGTTGGTGATAATTTTTTGCTGGTTCATTACCATGAACAACCCGTTTCACATTACACACAGTCATCTGATCCATTGTTCATATGAAAATATTGATTGGTGCAGCATTAAAATGATGTTATAATAAGCATGAACACCTAAAATTAATTTAAGACTTTATGAATTTGATACTTAGATACAAGGAATCCCCCAGGTGACTCTTTTGGTTATGGCCATGACAGCAGATTGCTGTTGCTGTAATCGGATGCTCGTACCTTTTCGCTGTGTATTTGTCTTGTTTAGTTGAACATTTTTGTTGCTGCTTCTCTGAAACAAACACTGGCTTTTCAACTCCAAAGGTTGTTCTACAAAATAATATGAACAAAAACATGCCTTTTTCACAGATTCCTCAACTTTCTTGGGGAAAAAAAAGAAGAAGAAAATCTGGTATACTGGTTGAATAAGCAGGCTGAGATCATTAAGTAAAATATAAAAAAAAAAATGGAAAATGTTTACAAATAGGTGTCATGTCATGTTTGATCAACTTTTGCCATGTAAAAATCGCTCGGTTCAATTGGACTGGTTCTTGGTGTTGTGTAAAGAGACAAAGAATGAGTTTCCTCACTTTGTCTTTATTCCAACTTTTGGGATGGGTCAGCATTACATACAAGTGCACCTCCGATATTTGCCTTAGAACTTGCAGAGGCCATAGTTCACATTCAAGTAAAGTGAGTGTATGCAGGGGCCTGGGCCCCCATCCCTGAGTCACCAGTGCGGACTTTCTCACACTTATCTACCTGTGAAATCCTTCATACCTCTCATAACTGGTCAATGACTGTATCAGCAAACTGCATCAGGTGTTTTTTCTACATGCTTTTTACACAGATTATATGGATTATTGTATTAGTAGATTTTGGTGCATCATTTTTAATGTAATAGCTCTTAAGCTTGTAGTTCAAGTTGTTGTTTTTTTCTTTCATTTTTCTAGATGACTGTTTTGTGTTAATATTGTCGATTTGAAATAGCTGTTATTTGCTTATTCTCTATTAAGAGTTCTTACCTTTATAATTTTTAAATGCTACATGACCCTAATTAATTAAAATGACTTAATAACCATTGTAAATATGGTATTGTGCAAACCCCATTTTCATTCATTTCAATTGCTAGTGTTATATAAATGACTCTTTTGTCTAGACACCATTTCTCTTTATGAAATAAAGAAACGTACATATCATGTTTTGTGTTTTGTGGATGTTTTTGCAAAAACACGACAAAATGTTGGTCAGTGTCAGTGTTTGGCCACTTGGAGCAGCAGAACAAGCTGCAAACACAACACTGACACACACATATACATGTCAACAAACTACAGACACGGAGCCACGTTAGCATTCATCTGGACTGGATGAGCATTAATTGTATTTCTGCTCATCTAAGTGTAAATCCAATGTGTGGAAATATATTTCCTCTATTAAAAAAAAAAATGGGATGAAAACTTGTGATTTTAATGTCAAACTCTCTCGAAATCTCGAAATAATGACTTAGTATCTCAAGATAATTACATAATATCTTAAAGATAATAACTTTCTTAAAATAATGACTTACTTATCTAGAAATAATGACATAGTGTCTTAGCGCTAAGTCATTATTTTTGAGATATTAAGTTATTATTTTGAGATATTAAGTCATTATTTTGAGATATTAATTCATTATTTTGAGATATTAAGTCATTATTTTTGAGATATTAAGTCAATATTTTGAGATATTAAGTCATTATTTTTTAGATATTATGTCAATATTTTGAGATATTAAGTCATTATTTTTGAGATATTAAGTCATTATTTTTGAGATATTAAGTCATTATTTTGAGAAGGTTTCTCATTATAATGACCAACAGAATCTTTCATAAGACCTTGTTGCTTTGTTCAGATGTTGTTCCTCAGGTCTCTTTAGCTGCCAGTTGATGGTATGTATACATGATGTATATTCTTATATAATTTCTGTTTCATCAAATGACTATAAACTCAGTATTTGAGTACTGCTTGGTTTCTGGGGCTCTTAGCATGATGAAGCTACCATGTTAAGTCGTGTAAACGGTAACTGAAGAGCACTTAAAGGCCACAGAATACATATTCAATGGAGGATGAATGTCCACCACTTATTTCATAGTATTCTTCCATTATGTTATTTTATATATAAGATTATGATTTTGCACAAAGGTGGAGAAGTGTGAAGGTCACATCAGGACCAAAATGGGACATAAATCAGTAAGTAGAACGAGAATAGAGCCGCTTATTCGTTTTTTCAGTAATGTTTTTTGACCCAGGGGAAGCCGTGGGGAAATGATCACTATCAGCCAAGTTTATGCTCAGCGGAGCATGAATATCCGCAGGACAGAGGCAGACCTGGTCTGAAAGAACCCTGCAAGCCTCACTGCACAACACAGCACTCAGACAAAACAGGGCGGTCCTGCTGAAGAGGGAACATGTTTAATAGCAAATAACACGACAGGACATCAGAAAGATTCACAGTAACATCTTACATTTGTGAAATATATTCATTAAAATTTAGTCATTTAGAGAGCCCTTTTTTCCTCCAGCTCATTCTGTATGATAAACCATAAGCTCTTGATAGGACAGTTCCCTCGTCTTATTAATGGCTGCTAATGCCACAATCTTTAATTGCAATCTTCAGTCAAATAACCAATCTGCAACAGGCTTTTGGTCTCGTCATATGAGCAGTGACATAGCTTTGAGCCAAATATCATTTAGATTCTTATTTGATTCAGCAAGTTGCTTGAAAAACAATCAATATAAAAGCAATCAGATGTTGGAGATATCTTTTGTATAGTACATGAAGCAGACTTTTTAGTGCCTTTTGTCTGTGGAATGGCATAATAACATGTTGGAACTGAAGCTCTCTTTCATGCACAATATATATATATATATATATAAAACATTAAGTTACAGTGAGAGGCAGGATGACATTCCCTTTGGGATCAGGACCCCTCGGTTGCTCCTTCCATATTCCTTTAGGTGGGTCACAAAACTATGATTTCAAACTACTTTTTCATGATTGAAGACAGCTCCAGAATCATGCTCTAAAAGAAAGAAAGACGTTTGGATGGTTATTATTCAAATCACAGACACAAACACATTTCTTGTAACTGAAAAATCGTGTTTTTCTGACTTCCAGTTAAACAAACTCTCACCCTGCTGCAGCGATGTAGACAAGTGCACTTCTAAACACAGCAGAGAGGGTGAGGAAACACTGCTAACCAGCTGTAAGAGCATGGACACATTTTCAAGCTACTAGGGGTTAATCGGAGGGGGAAAAGAAATGTTAAACCAGAAAGGAAAGGGAAAAGAAAATTATTGTCTTTGGGGTTCCTACGAGAGCTGTGTAAGAAAAATAAATCTGATGATCCACTTTCCTAGTCTGATCTAACTCCTTTTCTCTGTGTTATCAATTAACAACCTTAAGATCCTTCGTTTTTTTTTTTCCATGTGTGAAACAGGTGAGAGAAAAAGTTTGGCCCGGATAATGTTTCTATGCACAGTTGTTTGTCGTATACTGTGACATCACTGGTGCAATCGAGCACACTTTCAACCAGAGAGGGCAATGCATATGGACGTTTTAAAATGTCTAAATACAAATAAATCAAAGAAACAAAAGACAATGGAGTACAAGAAACATTGCTGTATGTATTTTCTTGTTACATATGACTTCACTGTGTCATAATGAAATGACAGACATGTAAAAAGGGGAGATATTCAGCCTCTGCCTTGAATAACTGAATGCAGTTTTTCATCGTGACATAGATTCACAAATGACTAGACAAAAAGCAGAGTGAAGAGGTGTGTTATCTTCCAGTGCTGTCCAGCAGAGGGAACCATAGAGCTGCCAATACTAGATGCAAAGCACTGAGTTTTCATGAGGAGGGACATGGGAGCCTTTTCTCATTTGAAATGGAGCCGTCCATGCCAACATGAAAACAGTCAACTGCTTAGTGTCACTGACACAAGCTGATGGCAGCCACACATACAGAGCAAATACATGTGACGACGTGTCATTTTATTTCCTTTATGCAGGCATTTTGAATCTTCCATGAGTGAAACGTTTATTTTTAGTCTGCTGTTAAGTTACATTTGACTTCTGACTGTACTGCTTCATTAATATATTTCGTTACGCTTCAGACATGCGTTGCTTTAGGGGCTCCAGATAAAACATAATGACCATTGTTTGTTCTCACCATAGACATCCTCCTCCCGCTCGCTGGAGGCGGCGGGGTCACCGCTGGACTGTCTCCCTGGTTGAGGTGTTGGGCCTCGACGTCTGTTCCACTCGGGGAATCGGTGCTGTCAGACGGAGAGGCCAGCTTCCCCTCCGACAGTCCTCGGGACATAAAACTGCACTTCCTGGGGGGGTAGTGGTCGCTCTCTGGAGAATCACTCATGTCACTGAGCTCCTTACAAACACTCACTCTGCTCTGCTTCCTATGCGGGATCCTCAAGGCAGCTGGGATCTCCATGTGGCCGGCCATCAGTGTGGGTCGAGGTCCCGCGTACTGCGGCCGGCCCGAGCCGTGAGCTTCATTCGACTCATCGCTGCTGCACGAGGGCTTCCTGTTGTCCAGAATGTAGCGTCGCTCCACGACCCCCAGCTGCTGAAGGCCCTGGATGTCAGCTTGACCTGGCAGGTACATTTGCACCGTCTGCTGGTTGGAATTGTTGGAGCCCTCCTTATTCTGAGGGGCCATGAAGGCCACATTCGAAGGCAGAGTCTCCCTATGAGCATCAGACACAGCCGAACAGCTCATCTGTGTGAGCTGCATCAACCTCTGCGGAGAGGAGTTAGTGAGTACACAAACCTGCTGCACCATGGAGTTCTTCTTCGACCTGCACATGCTCTCGTCGTCTCCATATTTGTATCCATACAAGCTCTGTTTGATCTTCTTCACCCCCAGGTGGAAAATCTCCAGAAGGTTGAGGAATAAAGAAACTCCGGCGATGACCAGCATGAAAACCATGAAAATGTTCTTCTCCGTTGGCCGTGACACAAAACAATCAACACTGTTGGGGCAAGGCAAGCGCTCACATTTGTACAAAGGAGACAGTCCGATGCCGTACAGAGCACACTGACCAATGATGAAACCCACCTCCACCACAGATCTGGTTAAGATATGGAAAACATACGTGCGCAGCAATGAACCTCTAAGGGGAGCTTTCCTTACTTTCTTCTGTTCATCTAGTTTCCTGAGTTCTCGCTCAATTCTCTTATGGTCCTCCTGTTGGACGGGGTCTGTCCCCTCCAGCTCGGCTTTCAGACAGGCTTTCTTCCGGTGCCTCTCCTTCTCAAGGGTCCTCAGACGGTACAACGCATGCCCCATGTAGACCAGAGACGGAGAGGACACGAAGATGATCTGCAGCACCCAGTAGCGGATGAGGGAGATGGGGAACGCCTGGTCGTAGCAGACGTTCTTGCAGCCGGGTTGCTCTGTGTTGCAAACAAACTCGCTCTGCTCGTCATCCCAGACATCCTCAGCCGCAACGCCGAGTACAAGCATGCGGAAAATGAAGAGGATGGTGAGCCAGATCTTCCCCACAATGGTGGAATGAATATGGACTTCTTCTAATATACTCCCTAATAAGTTCCAATCCCCCATCTTCTGTCACATTATTGTTATCTGTCAGTGAAGAAAGAAACACGAGTAGTTTGTAGGCTTTTCATCAAAGAAATGTAAAGTCGGAGAATTCAATAAGAATGGTTTTACTTACATGTTTTCTAGGTTCCTTGTCTCACGTGCTTCAGCATAAAGCCATTATAAAGCAGCAGGCTCATCCGTGGAGACATTGGGGCTCATTTGTCATCCCTTGGAGACGGATGAGACCCCACTGTGTCGCTGACACTATTTCAATTCTGTTGCAAACTAGGACTCCAGTTTGAAGCCATTGATCCAGCGCACGGCCCTATAATGCCCTGAGGTTAGTTTCACCATGACACTTTTAACAGTACACTGAAAATAGCACCAACTGAGACGTCAATACAGACATACAATGTGACAACTTTCTTGCCTATATAGTACACTAGTGTGCTTTCAACCTTGTGTTAACAGTATTATTATTTTGTACTTTCCACTCCACCACATTTAACCGACAACTGTAGTTAATGGGTACTTTTTAGAATAAAAATGTACATAAAACTATATGATACACTTCCAGTGAATCGCCACATTAACTTAGTGGTTTTTGTCTTGTCTTACAAACACTGTGGCAAAGGTTACCTTGGAAATGTAATAGGTTACAGATGACAAGTTATGTAATGTAACAATTGTATTTACTTCATCTAAATAACGAAACTTATTTAATTTGATTACTTTTCTAGCATGGAAAAACATAAACTTAAACCAAGTAGTGCAGTACTGAAAACTGACAACTGTCACACTCTTAATAAATGTTCATCAATAGGACTTGAATTAAGATCGAAACAGAATGATTAGTTATATTTTACAGTAAAGCTTATTGCCGAAAATAATATATTTGGATGTAACCCCTTTGTATTCACCAACATTTTGATTAGTAACTGAACTTATTTACATATTTTTTCTTAGTAGCTGATTACAAAGAAATGTATTTTATAATTTAATTACGTATCTCAGTTACAGTAACTAATTACTCCCGAAACTTGGTTACAAATGGAGTATTTTTTTTACATTGTGTTATTGATACTTTTACTTAAGTAATCCATAAGTTTGGATTTAAATTGACTGGTTGATTGATTGGACTTTACAGCCTGACATGATATCAATAAGACATACAGCGTTGCAGGATTTCAGACAGGATATTTAGTGTAAAAGTGAAACATCCGTCTAAAATCTGGCACAATAAATTCTAACACCATCTGTTTCTTCGGTCCTCAACTTCATGACACTGGATGGTCTGCTAGTGAGTTAGGCGCTGGCCTTGATCCATACTTTGTGGCCCACATTTGTGCCACGGTGATACAGTATGGTGCTACATAACAGAGCACCTTCCACTGGAAGAGGGATTTTATTCCACCAATTCACCACAATTATGTGACACAAATCCTTATGTTTTGTCAATATGCTTACACATCAAGTTATAAACACAGGCACCAGCACAAATAAATAAAACTTTATTTTCAGTAAAGAATTACACACAATATTCACAATATTGCATTCCATTCTGTTTATAAGTGATGGGATGAATCAAACAAAAAGCTGTTTAGGCCCACAGATAAAATGTTTCATTTGTATTAACAGAGATAAATGTACTGTCCTGTACATGAATTGGACGTGTAAACGTTTTAAACAACCTTCAAACATTTCAATCGCATACAAATGCATCCATAAAAATAAGATCCAAAGTATCACGTACAGAATTCTAATAAAATGGACCAACCTATCAGTCTTATAGCTCAAGGTCTACTGATGGGTGATGCTTCACGGTGTTTCCAGTGAACGTTTCCACGACCTTCAGGAGCTAGAAATGTGACTTGATTTAGAAAAAATTGAGCACACTTGAACTGGAACCTGGAAGTACCTTAGTCCAAAGGCAGTTTCTCCTAAGTGTGCTGAGAGAAACATACGTTTAGGAGCAGATGTACGATGAACTTGAGGAAGAATACATCAAGTGCATCATACCTGCAGATGCAGCGAAAGGAAAGCATGTACAGATTGAGGTTGATCAATACTGAAGACAAAGTTATACACTTTTGTGAGGACCAGACATCACACCAGACCTGATGCTGTAGCAGAGACTGCAGTGTGGATTCAGTCAAACCAAAAAGTGCATCAAAAGCAATAACACTGAGGTTAACTGTATATTTAGTGACCGTTCACATCAATACATCTTGTCAGCTGTGCAGAGGAAGGGTCCTTCCCCCCCACACTTGCAGTATAAACAGATTCAGTTCAATATCCAAAACAAAAACTCCTTCACAGACTTTTCTTCCCACGGGGACTTGTAACGACTCGCCACCCTGCGTTCACTTCTTCAAGCACAATGTCACATGAACAGCGGTCTGCATGCCGGTGTTGGTGCCACAGTGTGGAAATGCTTCAACACAAGAACTCTAACAGCCAGAGGTATCAAGGGTCCATCTTCTCCTGCTTCTTAAAAAGCTTCATGAGCTGGTAAAATCTGTGAGCAATCTGATAAAAGAAAAACAGTTATCGTATGCTCCTTCAACACAGCCTGTACAGTCATATCACATAACACACAAAAGAAAACGGATGAACTCACCTGGCCCGACGGCTTATTAAGCGCCTCTGACAACGCAGAGAAAGTCTCACGTGAAGCCCCTTTCGTCTTCAGGTCGATCAGAATAGCTCGATCTTCATCTCTGGAAGAAGCAGCACACAGGTCATCAGCATTAACCCTTTTCAGGGACGGTGTTAGTAGCATCATGTCTTTACATGGAGCACATACGCTTCCTTCTTACAGTGTTCTACACAAATGTGAGAGATAATAGGGGTTATTTTTGGACTCAACTATAGTGGTCCCAATCAAATTTATATAGGAAAACATTTAAAGTTGATAGTCTGAGTTTACAGGTAGCTGGGAGGTTGGGAACCACGAGGGCATTAGCCTAGCATAGCATTAAGACTAGGGCAGGGCCACACAGCTAGCCTGTTTTTCTTAGTTTAGAAATCTATCCGGGAAAATAAAGTCCCTTAGGCATCAACATAGCCCAACTCATTTACAAGAAGGAAGAGAAGGAAGGAAAAGAGGCCAAGGTCTAATGTTATTTGACCTGAGCTTGTAATGGCAGCAGTGGAAGAAGTATTCAGATTTTTTACCCAGAGTAAAAGAAGCAATACCTCAAAATAAAAATCTTACTTAAGGAAAAATACAGAAGAGCTATCTTCAAAATGTACTTAAAAGGGAACTAAAGTAAATGTACTTGTTATGCAGAATATTTTTTAGTTAAGTATAATTTAGAAAGTGTCCTTAATCATGGTACATCAATACATGTACTTAGTTACTTCACATCACTATATACCAGGGAGTCTGTATTAAAGCTTTGCAAGCAGAAAAGGCGTGTGATGATGATCATTTCCAAACACAATTTTTTCTGAAATATTGACAGGATTGTTCAAAATGGCAAGCCATTGCAACTAATGTGGAAGCTTATAGTATAATAAATCTTGTAATCACAAATTCCTGGGGGAGGGGAGCGACTACTGACCTGGTCCATGCCATCACCACCTCGCCCTTCTTCCTGATGACATTCTTGGCATAGAGACTGTTGGGGGACAGAGATGCCGGGGAGGATTTGGATTCCCCATCATCTTGCTTGCAGTAAGCGACCATCTCTTCGGCACTCTCCTCTTCCCTCTTTCTGAACCGCTTGGCTTTCGATTTCTCTTGGTGCTTCTTCCGTTTTCGACCTTGGTCACGATCCCTTTGGTCCTTCTCTGGTGTGCCGCTCGTGTCCTCTGCAATGGTGAGACTTCTTTCTGACTCCATGTCATCTGTCCCGGAGTCGGAAACATGTGACGCCAACACTTGTCTTCCTTCATTTGTTTCAAAGCTTTCATTCGGATGATGTGGACTGTTATCTGACACCGCAGTTTCAGAGCAACCAATTCTTTTCCGAGACTTGGACAAAGGAGCTTTTGAGGGACTTTGTCGAGTCGCCGTGTCTTCTTCTCTGTGGCGTGTTTGCCTGTTCTCTTCAGCAGTGACTGTGATCTCTTCTCTGCCGGTTGCCTGGTTGATCAGTCCAAAGAAATGTTCAGAGCTTTGAGCACCGTTCTGCAAATTGTTGTCTAAAGGAGTCGTTTTAGGCAGAGTTTTCTCTGACAGTGTCTGTGAATCCTCAGAAATACAAGCCGTTGAGGTATTTTGGTGAGTTAAGAAATAATGTTTGCGGTACAAGTCTTTTGTTAGTGTTAAGCTCTCGTCTTGAGAGGGATGGATGTCGGCATCAGTGGCAGCCTGAAGGCTCACAGACAGTCTGTTCTGTGATGGTACAGCATCTGAATGAGTACGATGAAGCGATTTGTCGGACAAAACTGCTTTTGCTTCACTGTCTTTATTTTCCATGTCATCTTCTCCATGTTGTTCTCCTTCTTCCGTTAGTGTTCGACTTAAGCTGTCATCAGCAGTGAGCGTGGTATCTGCGCCTGTGGCTGCCTGACGGATCTTCACAATAAAATGGTCGTTGGACTTCTCCATCACAAGCGCCTGCATAGGCAGGTCGGGCTTGAACACGAAAGGTGTGGCGAGTACTTCGCTGCAGCTGGAGTCCCCGCTGGAGTTGTCGGTGTCGAGGGCGAGATGAATGTCTTGCTCCGATGCGTCCTCTTCGTCCAGCAGAGCGTCCTCACTTATGTGAGCGCTGATGACACTGTCTGGAGTGGACATGAGGTGAATGCTTGATGGCTGTAGGAAGCTGAGGTGGCTGTCGGACTTGAGAGGCGATGGAATGGTGAGGGAGACTGCCAGGTCTTCGGCTAGAATGGAATATGACCTCTGTGAAGCCAGAGCTCTATTCTCTGACGGCACTTCCAACAAGCAACTTTCATCAAATAAAGCTGGATTCAGGTGGATCTGATCTTTGCATCGTGGAGACGACATCTTGCAAGGGGAAATGCTGGACCATGTTGCAATAAGTTTCGAGGGAGTCCCAAATTTCGCCGGGGACAGCAGTTTAGACGGAGAGTCAAACTTAGTTGGAGTTGTGATGCTGAGGAGTCTCTCTCCATCCTTCCTTGGTGTACTGAGGGACCACACTGTGTTGTCTCCAGCGATGCCACTGTTTTCTAGTAAGTCGGATCCTTGCAGGAGACACTTGAAGATTTCTCCCATTTGAGAGTCTCTCACCAGGTTGAAAGTTAAACTGGAGGCCTGCTGTTCTGTGAGAAGCTCAAAGTCCGTTTTGTCAAGCAAAGAACCATTTTGAGGGACTAACAACGAAGATCTGGTACTTCTCTCTGGAGTTGAAGGAATATGTTTTGGAGGAAGGTAGACAGCGACAGTTTGTGTATTTGGCCAATTTGTTGGATGTGGGTCCACATTCCTGTCTTTTTCCACTTGTGTGATTCTGATATCCTTGCCTCTGCTTCCGAGGCCTGTTCTGTAAGGCGCCACAGCACAAGGCATTATTCGATTAATGCTTTTCGGAGCCGATTGTGAGTCTATTTGTTGACACTGTGGCTTCTTTACGGGGAGCTGTCTAGATACTTCCTCATTTCCACTGGGCCTATTGTCCTCAGCCTGAGCTCTTTCTGGTTTGCAAAGGCTCTTCAGTGTAGTGTAAATGTCCCTGAACAAGTAGTCAACTTGGACATCTACAAAGTCCCACAACCTTTGTTTCAGATCGACTGCTTGCTGCTCAAAGATGCGTTTCACGATACCATTATTTGACAGTTTGCTAAACACAGATGCAATCAATTGTTTCAGCTTGGATTTCAGCTCCCCTGCCTGACTGCATATTTGACCAAAATGAGCACCATCCACAAATTCTAAAAAAGACTCCTGGAAGTTGTCCATCACACCATAGAAGCTCTTCTTGGGAAAGGTTTTATGAAGCTTCATGTACTTTTTACGAATCTCAGTACGAACCACCTTGAATGTCTCCATTACTTCCTCTATGCTGGAAAAAGAAGCTTTGGTTGCAGCGGGGCAAACTGTTTTAAAACGACTCTTTGGACTTCGTGTTGATACTGCTGCGTCATTAATTTTTTGGGATGAAACGCATCTTTCTTCAGATTTCCTCTTTAACACAGATTTAGGACTGGCTTTATTTCTGACTGGCCGCGCTAACTTTGCCCTCTTGATCGCAGGAACAGGAGAACCTGTCGCCGTCTCATCGCTTTCGCTTAATATTTCCCCTTCCTCCAGTTCGGTGTCGGAGAGACTTGAGGGCAGGTCGGAAACCCTGTCCACCAAGTTGTGTGCGTCGTGGTTCGCAGGAGAACCTGGATATTTGTTTTCTTTGTTTACATCCAACTTCTTTGCGGTGTCATCAACAGCTGGACTGGAGAAATCTGCACACAAGAGAGAAAGCAAATAACTGTATACCGACATTTAGCGTGCCATAATTAGGGTTAAGACAACTGAACATAATTAACTGTTACTGCCATTTCAGAAGCCACAGCTTTGATGACAGTACCTCCTGATATTTGCATCTATAACCTCTTTGGTTTGAGGCATTGGGATATACTGAGGTCAGTTACGTCATGTAAGCAGCATTATCAGAAGAATGGCAACATTGTTCAGACACACACACATACAGCAACCTCTAACCTACTTAAACTGTTGTGTGTAGGGTCACTTCAGGGGATATATGCGTTTGGAACTGCTCATTGTATTCCATTAAACACTGAACCATATATGCAATCCTGCAGTCTCATTCCCTGCTGAAACACACATTTAGCCGGTGACTTTTTTTCTCAAAATTCAAACTACCGTTACAAAACTAATATGTGATCTGTAATTACATGTCCAAAATCACAGTGTATAAGCGCAACAGGCTGTGCAAAAGATGTAACACTTAACAGATAATCATGACACCAAACCACCTGAGAAGCAATGTGGAGTAAGTTTTTTGGATTTGACAAAATAGATAGAAATCATGGATAAAGAGTCAGGTAAGACTATTAAAAAACACCTAACTAGTAAAGTTACCATGATAAGAACACAGTTTGGCCGCACACTTTGAGCCTATAGAGAAAGAAGCATCCCATGAAAACATGGTAAGAATGAAAGAGAAGAAAGTTAAAAGATTACTCCACTGACTCAGCTCAGCACGTCTGTAACATTTGGAGCCTGGGGTGTTTTATGCTAGCAGTGGCTAATGTAGCTGAGAGCCTCTATCCTCCAGCAGAGGAGCGGAATTATTTTTCGACTAGAAGTATTGGCGGCAAAACACGTGATTGGGGGATCCCTACCTTTTCTCACATATGCAGTAATACTTCTGATGTGTAAAATCGGTGGAGTTCCCTTTAAGATAAGTTAAGATCTCCATTTGCCAACTTGAGTAAATCAAATAATTTGGTTTTGAGGATCTAACGCGCATGTAAGATTTAATGAGACATTTTTTTTTTTTTTTTTGTCAGGCCAACTTTACCTTTTTGAAGGCTCTTGACATGCCCTGGCTTGCCGTGAAGATGGAGATGATTTCTTTTGGTTATCCGTATCGGGCTCCTCAGAGGGCTTATGGCATCAGGGATTCTCTTCAGATTGCTCAGTGTGTGCATCATGGAATCCTCATCATAGAGTAATGGCATCGAGCTGGAAGGCTCAACCTTACCCTCATGAATCTTTCCAGGAGTAAAGCTCTTCTTTGGTGTGAACGTGAGGTCACTGTGCTTCTCCAGCGGTGCCGTCTCCTCTGTCGTACTGCTGACTTTGGACACGGCAATACAGCCAGTGGAAGAGCTTGGCTCAGCTGCGATGCTACTGCGGTCATTGCTGTCTTCATTTGTCTGTGTTAAAACGTAAATAGCCTCAGGTAGACTTAGCCCTTCTTGTGGAAGTGATTCAAGGCTTATTGTACTGGATACAGCATCTGCATCTTTAGGACCATCTTGTACACAACAAGCATCTCTCATGTGAAGGGAAATGGAAGCAGCAGGACACAGTCCCTGCGGACAGTCCGGAGGTAGAATTGTGGGAGAACTTTGCTTACTTTTGCGGTTGTGCTTGTCAGAAACAACTTCAGCTACAGGGTTTTCCCTTGAGGGTGAAGCAGCTTCATCTTCTTTGACTAAATCCAAAGGGAGACTTTTCTTCACTACAGTTTTAGGAGTTCTACACTTCATTTCCACACTTGAATCAAGCACAATGGGGTCTGTGATAGCAATAAATTGATCAGTATTATTTGCGGAATTGACCTTTTGTGAAGAATCTCCTGTGTGTTGTTTATAAATGCTTGCAGACGTGACACTGTCACCATCCGTAGCCTCTAGAGGGCCACAATCACCGATCTGGCTGTCTGACGCCAGCTTGGTTTTGTCCTCATATCTTGAAACATCTGTTGTTTTTAGAGAGCTAATCTCTGGTGATGTTGCCGTGAGATTCACAGTCACCTGACTCTCTGCAGCTGTGGAAGTTTGGAGTGAATCGTCTTCAAGTTGCCCGTCAGCTGCAGGGGTTTCACTCTGTTGTTCTTCCTTTTCCTGGTCATCTTTCACGTTGTCACACCTCTTATGTGTCTTTTCGGAACATGGAGTTTCAGGGGTATCTGAAGATTGTTCTGCGACATCTTCCAACCCTGCTTCTAATTCACTGCTGTTTACTTCATCAATCACACACATGTCCTCAATGTTAGGCTGTGAACTCTCATCGTCTGGTCCATTTTCTATGACCTTTTCCACCGGTGTGAGGTCGCCCTGGCTGACGGGCAACAGTGGCTTCTTAATTGGTGAAAGGGTTAGATTTAATGTTTCCATGAAACATAGTTTCCTGTTTGGACTATTTTCATCCCCAGTGCTTTTTTCAGTGATACTTGGTTCTTCTGATGATCCTTTTAAGGCCTCATGTGTCTTTTCTGTACTTTCCTTACTACTGTCATCTACTTTACCCTGGTCTGATTCTTTTGATCTCGCTTCCTCACATTCTCTGCCCGTCTTTGTCGGAGAGCTCCTCTTATGTTTTCTGCTGATTCTATCTTCACGTCGTATGTCCTCCTTCTTTTGACAATCCCTTGACAGTCTATCCCCTCCCCTCTCTTTGGAGGACTCACTGGCGCGCCAGGCAAGTAGAGTTGAAGAAGACTTTTTCCGGTCCTTTGAGTCTGAACTTCTGACATGTCCGTCACTGGTTTTGATTTTTCTATGATCTCGACTGTAGCCCTCTTTAGAGCTGTGAGCTGCATTATGTTCAGAGTCTGATGTGGACATTTTGGCTGCATCTTGTCTTCGTTCTCGACTTCTCCCTTTCTTGTCATCAAAGGAAACGGCACTCTCTTGTGGAGGACTTTTAGCCCTGTCTGATCTGTGGTGCCCCTCAACATTTAGGTAGTTCCTGCTTTTACATGATCTGGAGTCATATCTTCGTCCTGTGTCTTTGTCTACTTTGTGAGACCTGTTTTTGTCAGGCGCAGAACTGTCTTTGTTGGGCTCTGAACCATTCCTTTGTCTCCTATCTGTTGATTCCAATGGTTTTTGACTTGGACATTTTTCCTCTCTGTGCTTGAACTTGCGTTTGTCTGACCTACTGCGTTGGGTTGATGAAGTGCTGCTGGATTTCCTGCTGGATCCACTGGGCTGATAGGTGGAACTATCATCTGAAGGATGATCCTCCCTGGGAGGTGAAGTTGGTAGAGGTGGTAGAGGACGAGGAGGAAGGAGGAGTAGAGGTGGTAGAGGAGGAAGGAGAAGTAGAGGTGGTAGAGGAATGGATGGGGGGGGGGGAAGCAGGAGACTGGAGGGCGCAATCAGCCTACTCATGGAGCTGCCTGCGGAGGTCCGACTGGAGGAAATTTGATCCCGGAGATTATTAATGCGAGATTGGTGATGATGGTGACCTCTGTCTGACCTGGGGAAAACATAGGTTTGAATTATTTAACATAAATCTAAAATCAGTAGGGATGGCTTTTTATCTACAGAACACAGAGGTTCATCACAGAGATCATCAAAAAATAAAAAGCTACTTGTCCTAATTTACCTGCTTGTATAATCTTTTATAATTCTGACTTAGAATTGTTTTATCATCTCACTGTGGAGTATTTATTACATTATTTTAACCTATAGGTTATTGTTAACCACATGATACAGTTATAATGAGTCACCAGTTCTTTTTAAAAAAGAATCACTTACAATTGGTTCAACCTCTGAATCTCAGCATCTTTTCGTGTCACCTCCTGTCGAGCGGTTTGTAAAAGTGCAGAGATGTTTTTTTTGAGGCGGCAGTTCTCAGTGTTCAACCCTGTATTCTGTTTTAAAGGAGAGACAGAGATAACAAAACGCGTTAGTGCTGTTGAATCTGTGGTGGAGGTGGGTTTTGACAACTATTTATTGGAATACTAAGCATTCCTTCTTTCTGGGATCAGTTCAAGTAGGTGATTCATAACATTATTTCAAATACATTTGACAACGAAACTTTTAGTTTTAGTGTTGGCCTTCCATGTCTCCCAAGCCAATGTTTTCAGCCCCCGGAAAAAAACACCGACCTGACTGGATGCATTTGAAGCTCAACGTTGATGAATGGACAGCAAATGTGCCGTTTCGGTGTTAAGGGGGAGATGGAGGAAAGTGGTAGGTACTCTATATACCGTATGATTAAAGTAGTGAAGCTCCAGAAATCTGTTAATGATTCAGTCAAAGTCTGTGTATGCATAGCTATTGCTGTATTAAGCTGAATGGCAGAGCATATTCCCAATGTCCCCGTTACATCCATGCTAATAAATCATATTGAATTCAATTGAAATATGCTGTTTTAAGACCTGGTTTTCTACTCTTTTTCCATTTCAGCATTAGATATATTGACAAAACTGTTTTGCGGGCTTGTGGCTGGTCAACATATCCAACCAAGTAAAAGCTGAAGATAATGATTCTCCACAAAATGCATTTAAAACCAATGTGATAAATGAGAGTTGGTAAACAAACACTAAAATGGACTATACGTCCAAAAAATATATATATTTGCATTGAAATTCTGGACTCTGTGTGAAGCTTAAATCAGAAGCAATGATGCACAACTTCTTCAAACAGCAGAACAATAAGGAAAACAAAACAAACCTGCATCTCCATCTGCTCCACTCTCCTGCGCAACTCTTTAATTTGGTTTTGAGCTGCTTGGAATCTGGACTTCAACTGCAAACATAGAAACGGATTGAGAGGGAGTTGGCCAGCTGACAGCATCACTCTGCATCTCAGAGCATTGTGATGAGCATTATACTCCTTTAACACACGAATGTTGTATATGACGCTGAATAATGAAAAAAGGTTAACCATGTAATTGACAATTCGCACCAGACTGTTGGTCAGGGGGGAATCTATTGTAGCTGCTTTTCACTCCGGAGTCTTCACACATCACTTCTAAACCGAACCGCAGGACTTTGCAACGCAAAGTTTGCATTTGTATAATGCAGACCCTCAGCAGGGGTCATGACGCAGAGGATTCAACAGGCAAATAAGATGACCTTAGCTCAACTACGTAAGCACTTTGTAACATGAACACTGTATTTCAGAAAAAACAGGTATATCTCAAACTTCACCTTCACCCAGAGTAGAAGAGATCCACAACAGAGAGAAAGGAAGCATGGAGCACATTTCAACTCACCTCAGAGTATGATGACTCTCTGTTCTGCTGTTCCTCTGTGACAATTTCTTCATAAAGATCCATCGAGTCTTTCAGCTGAGAAGCCTTTGGAGAGGACTTCTCTGTAATAAACCAAAATATGACAAATAAGATACATCGCAATTATAAAGCCTCAACATTGGACACAGGAATCTGTGCTGGACTGTTTCCCAAGCACTAGAATACAATAATATTATTGGGAGTAATAATATTGTGCCAAAGCAGACAAAAGTGAATCTATTTCAAAAAGGACTTTTACCTGCATTGATGCTAAAAGTGAGATCCAGGCCATCATAGATATCCACAGAATCTTCATTGACATCAGGTACAAAGACTGTGGATATTATACATGTATTAGTGTATGCCATCAGTTATGTACAGCTATAATAATCCCTTTAAAAAAAACATTATGGCCAAAATGTTTCCAAAATCCCTAATACATTAATTCCCTAATGCTACAATCTTTAGTTCTGTTTGGGGATTTTTAATTTATTTATAAAAAAATAACCTTTCGAATTTAGACACTAAAATAAAATTGTGGGAATAACTAGTTATGTTGGATACAAAATATGCTTCGCTATTAACTGGGGGAAAAACTTCTCCACTCCATATACAATTTCGAATGATTCATTTGTAGATTTGAAGTATATTTTAGGATACATATATACAATCATTTTGTGAGTGAGTATTGCAGTGAAACAACTTCTTGTGCCACGGGTAAAGACATCTACAATATTTACTATATGCTAAAGTTATTATCACAAACCAACATTCCTCATAATACACAAATAACACAAAAAAAAATCTAAACGTAACTGTGAGTAAATGTATTTTCTTTTTTAAACTTACGACCAGGAGCATCATTGGTTTCAATGTCTTCCATTCTTCCAAGTATCTCTTTGGCTCAGTTCCTTAAGGAGTTCCTGACAGCAATGCCAAGGGAAAATCAATATTTATTACCAGTCTATAAATATCAGATACATAATACAGAACACACTTAACACAGGCTGAAGATGAACCTGTAATGACTGGCTAATGCAGACATTTAAAGCAGAGGCCAGACCACAATTAAACAAGAACACATTTAAATCCACAATTGATTCTAAAGTAGATAGGCTAATCTTAAAAGGGGAACGCCACCAATTTTACATATAAACTAAGGTCAGCATACTAGTCATGACTACAAATGAAAAATGTAATGTGATAGCCATGGGCAGTACAACTCAAACTGTACTGTAACTACTTCAGTGGCTCTCGAGAAGCTTTGAAAATAACCCTGATAATGTCATCAGTCTCATCTTGTAACGTTGAGACTACTATACTATACTATACATATACAAGGCTTGGGTTATAAAACTAGAGTTGTGGAGTTTGAAAGAGTAGAAAAATATGGTGTTGGTTGCATAATTGTAAACGGACTTGCATTTATACAACGGCTGTCTAGTCTTTCCACCACTCCAAATGCTTAAACACCACATGCTCAAATAACATTAAACCATTCACAAACACATTCATAGACTGATAGCAGGGCTGCCAAATTGCTCATCAGGATCTAATCTAATGCTCACACGCTCACACACACACACACACACACACACACACACACACACACACACACAC